>JAUEJL010097858.1:0-13265 GCA_032274825.1 Drosophyllum lusitanicum
TCCCCGTTCGTCGTTCGTCAGTCCTCGCGGGTCGCCGTTCGTCTTTCGCGGGTCATCGTTCGGTGCGTCCCCGTTCATCAGTCGCGATGCCGTTCGTCGTTTGTCAGTCCTCGCGGGTCGCCGTTCACCGTTCGTCTTTCGCCGGTCGTCATTCGGTGCTTCCCCGTTCGTCAGTCACGTCGCCGTTCGTCGTTGAACTACTGATTTGTGGGTAACTGATTTTGTTGCTATTAAGAATGAAGTTAGAAGTTGTAGGAAGGGTAATTCTGTCATTTTAATATGGAAATAGATTCCAATTCCATTTCCTGCCAACCAAACAGATTACAGATTCAAATTCTAATTCCTGACAGATTCCAATTCCTTCACAGATTCCAATTCCTTCAGAAACATTCCGCGAACCAAACACCACTTTAGAGTGTTCGTAGTGGGGGAGTGGTGATAGTGTGGTGGGAGGCTCCACACTGTGGAGGCCAGCCACTATCATGCAGTGGAGATGGCTTGGCGAGGAAATGTTCACGTAGAGAGAAGATGGTGAAGGGGGTTGGACTACAACATTTATTTTCCTTTTTTTATTGGTAGATGGATGGTAGGTAGGTGGGTTGTAGATTTTGGTGTGATGGGGAATGGAGTTACCACTAAATTGCTAAGAGTGGTAGGAGTGATAACACCCAACCATACCACAATGTCAACTTTTTTTCTCTCACCACTCGGCCCGTATAGTCCCTCTCCACCACTCCAAGTTATAGGACCCACCTAACACCACTACCAATAAAAAATTATAAAAAGAGTGAGAAGAGATATGGACCACACGAAACCAACAACGCAACTCTCTTGGCCAAGGTATTAACCACCGCCGGCCTCCCATCATGCAGCGCCTCCACGACACCGTTGGCCTCACCACGAGGCATCCACCACCCCACTCTGTTATGTGTAAGTAGCAGGTTGAGTGGTGGGAGTGGAATCCTAACGTGGCAGTGTGGGGAGTGGTGAGAGTTATCTTTATTCTTAAGAATGAACGGAGTGGCAACACTCACCACTCCCCAACACACCATGTCAACTTTCCACTTCCACCACTCAAACAATAGTGAGGTCACTTCACAATTCTCCACCACACCAAATTCTATGATCCACATACTACCTATTAAACCAATCAAAAATCAAAACCAAAAAAAGTAGAGAGAGGGGTCCACTCCCACCACCAAGTCTATCTCCGACGACATCCTCCTACACCACAACCTCGCTCCTTTTACTCATAGTGTTTGTACCGGTCAAACCCAGCATTGTAGTGGTCACTCCCCACCACTCCCACAGGTCACGACTATAAACTCTAGAGCCTACATGCTAACTAACAAACCAATCAAAAAAAACCTACCATTGTGCCCACCTCCCCTATCAACCACGCAGCTCTCCCCTCGGTGAAAAACTCCACGCCAAGAATCCATCACAGTGTGGCAGAGTGGTATCTTCATTTGACCACTACGTGGACTTGTCCACCACCCTGAATCAACTCCCACTACAAACTCTTAAAAATATAGTGCTACTAATCCTAATCTATAAAGTAATACTTTTAAGAATTTTGTTTTTGTTACTAGTAAGCATAGCACAAAGTCAAATCTATATCACTAACCTTTGATGAAATCAGAGGTGTCCTGCTAAGCTCAAAGCATTCGGGTGGGAGGTACCTGAGCATGTAGAAAAGAAATCATCAATTGGCTGCCAACATAAAAGACAGAAAAGCATGCATTCATCAATACAAGGAACAATCATCCTCACAATCAACTAGAGAAGGAAAGTTGATTGACGAAACAAGATTTAAATTTAGACTGTTTTTTCAAACTGGAATCCTATCAAATTCAGACCAAAGATCCTCTAACAAAATACATAAACTTTATATTTAAAATCTAGAGCAACATATATAATGATGATGAAGGGAAAGAGTTCATATTAATGTCGAATTCAGGAAGTACTAGGTTTGACACCCAAAAGTCAAGTGAAGAACACTCACCAATATGTTCCAGCTCCCTGAGATGTAAGCTCCATCCCTTGGGATCCAACATCATCCTCTACAATCTTGCTGAGACCAAAATCAGTTACTTTTGCAACACCAAATTCATCAAAAAGAACATTCCCGGGCTTCAAATCATAATGAATAATCCTCTGGTTTCTTTTGTTCAAGTAAACAAGTCCTTGAAATATCTGAAAAATAATTATCCTAGCTTCTTTTTCTGGCAGTATGGGGGTTGCCTTAAGAACAGCATCAAGATCTTTACCTGTATTAAGAATGAATGTTGAAAATTATATAAACCACATTGGAATTTATTCGTAACAAACAGTTTGATGTTAACTGAGCCGTATGTTTACCGCTGCAGTACTCCAAAATCGTGCAGAAAGTATTTTGATCTATCTCAAAGATGTCCCAAAGCCGAACAATGTGATGGTGTACCAAAGTCTTATGAATATTGTATTCTCGAATAGCGTGGCGTATGTAACTTTGCTTCTTATCCTCACTCCATTGAGCATTTAAACCATGAAGCTTACATGCAACATATCTATACTCCACCAAATCGAATGCCTGATTAACAAATAAAAATGTTGTTGGTTCAGATCACTGCATATATAAATACTCAAACCGTTGTAGATAAGTGTACAAATCATACAGAATATTAGAGGTGGCAAATGGGCTGGTCAGTCGGGATGGCTTGGGTTGACCCAAATCACTTTTTGTCCAAACTTCTTTAAACTGATGAGTCGATTATTATTATAGAAGTCTTATCAATAAAAACTAACTTGAACCTATCTTTTTTGCTGAAATTGCCACCTCTACAGAAAATTCATCTAAAAATAAAAGTAACAAAAAATCATTTTAAATCTGGAGCGTGTTACCATTACATGATTGTCCAAATCACGAAAGAACATTAAAAAAACAAGAACTACAGGAAAAAAACTAACCTTGTAAACCTCACTGAATCCTCCTTTCCCGAGAAGGTTTAGGAGGGCATATCGATGATTCAAGATCTGATAATTATTAAAACGAGAACCATCCTCATCCCTAATACGTTTCATTTCACGTATAAGTCTTCCCTTCTCTAGTTCATACCGGTCTCGTTCACGCACATAGGTTTCCTCTTCCTGTTACATATAAAACTTGATGAAATTTTTTAAAAAGTGTAAATTACAATGTGACCAATAAAGAAACTTACACGCTTGATGCTGGCTAGACGGGATTTGTAAATTTCATCCTGAATGACAACATCTTCCTCTGGAGCTCCTGATTCGGATTCGCTTCCATCGCCCTTATCTTTAAAAGAAATATAAATGAATTTCAAAACTCTTCTAGAACATAAATATTAATCCAATAATCCTCAAGCTCCAAATAATAACAAATAGACAACTCCGAGTCATGATAATCATTTAACAGTTTTAAAAATAAGATTTACCTGGCTGTTTTTTCTTTAGTGACTTCCGCTGCCTCTCAACAGCCTCCCTCAATTCTAACAAACGCCTCTACAAAACACAAATTGAAATGTAAGTCATGTGCAAGTCACAGAGCTCCATTTGTCTATCAAGCAACAAGTGGTGATTTTTAGTACAACCATAAATTTCCGATAGTTGTTGAACTATCGAGACACAATATACAGATTATGAATGTGACATTATAAGTTTTAGGCATTAAATAAGTTACTTGCATTTAAGTTTCAAATCTTTACTAAATTTATGGAATATAAATGGAGAGAGGGCCATAGGAGCCTTAGATTCATTTCTAAATAACATCTCCAAGAAACTTTGGTGTGCGTGTTCTTTCTGAGCATGATGTGTGCCAGCTTATATGATCATGAAGGAAGCATCAAAATTGAATTGAGCCATCAAATAGAACACACCAAGTGAGCATTAACATCCTTTATGGCTTGCCCATCTTCCCAAGTCTCAGATATGACTGTTCCAGCTCTGTAATTTGTCCAAAAAAAGCAGAAAACTAGATTACCAGATGCACTTCCAACAAAAAAGAAGTTAAAGATAGATGAACCACGGCTGCGGCTAAAGAATTACATAATGTTATAAGACTGGTTTCAAATAAGATATTATGATTTCTAAATCATATGTTGGGTAACCAATAGGGAAGCAACTGGTTGTCAGCGAGGCTTCTAGTTTACATGGACTTGCAGCAGTAACAATTGACCAAATTGAAGTAATATTATTGGATAAATTTACCTGATAACACCCACATTGCCAAGTCTCAGAGAATCCTGTCGTACTTTCATTCTTGCTTCTTGTCTCTCAGCTTTCGATACAGATATGAGCAGATCAGATATGACTTTCATTCTCTGCAATAGAGGAATTTAAATGTGATGAATGATCTTTTTAGCAGAGTAAGGATACACCCTACAATTAAATTTGAATCTGTCATAGCTATAGCACAAATTTCTTAAAAACAATATGTAATTTTGTCGCTATTGCATCAAATTTTCTTTAAAAAACTGTTTGCTAATACTTTAAATCTTTAATACAATCAAGGCAAAAGAATATAATAAAAAACATAAAATTCTACGTTAGTTAACCTATTCTTGTATAAATGCTAATTAATAAACGTGAAAGTGCACCAGAAGTGCCGAACAAAACTCACTTTTGGTTTCACCTGCTGTTCATTATTTTTAAGCTCCGTGAGTTCCTGCACAAGACAAAAAGAACAAAACTCTTGAATGCAGGGAGTACAATACAGTTCCTCAATTCTTAAAATAAAAAGCTGACACCAACTACACCTTTTCCAACTGTTGGCATAGATGTTGATACTCTGAGGCCTCTTGGCGTGCTTTTCGTAAGTCCTCCTCTAGTGACGTTATTTTGGAACGCAATGATGCGATTTCCTCCTAATTTGTTTTCAAAAGAAAGAAAATTTTACATACAACAAGAAATAGTTGACTGTGAGATACAAACATGCTAAGACACGTGGCACTAAACTTAACACATACAACTATAGATTGTAGTTTCTGTCCGTTAACGAAAGAATAGATCGATCTGAACTGTGTTTTATTCTCAAAGACTCAAAAAGGTCAAAAGAAGTTGCCCAGAGTCCCTTTTTTTAGTTCATAAAACCTATTAAATCTTTTATTCAAAGATTGTGCTAATATTTCTGTAATCATAATTAACGCTCTATTTCTTATTAGAAAATAACAACAAAAGTTTTCATGACTTGACCCATTTTTGACATGTTACTTGACCCACCCATTTCGCCACCTCTATTAATACACTTTATCTAGCAAGTGCCATTTTTTTTTTGTTTTTTCCCTTATTGATGTTCATATTTTTATCCTTAGGAAAATCAACCTGCTATTTGAAAGCCTATGATAACCAGATATAGGATGCTCAACTAACATATGGTTTCTGTTCAGGTGCCTCTAGCTTGTTATTCCTTCCCACACACAATTAGTCCTATACTCCTATCTCCCCATGTCATAAAATGCACCATTCATCCTAATCCACATGGATAAATAATGGTTTACATAAGAAGCATGTGAGGGCAGGAAGTAGGTAGGCAAAATACCTCTAATGAAGCACGTTCATTTTGTCCAAGTTGTTCTTTTGGCCTGCTACTCTCCTGCAGTATATTGAGAGTGAGGAAGTCAATGAACAATCAAAGAAAAAGGGAAAGGATTCACACTTAAATAGAATCCAAAAATGAGATAAAAGGGTTAGACAGTAATTGCAATCATCTAGTGAAGATTCCAATTAAATTTAATAATTCCTAGCAGTAAAACAGTCAAATCCAGCAGTATCTATTGTTTGGGCTTGTGGGGAGGAGGCATATAAAAGGGTGTTTTTTATGTGAGTCTATTATTAGATGGCATGTTGTCATGTTGCTTTGTAAAGGGTGTAGTCACAACGTGGCCTTTCTCGTCTTGTGGCAATGCACCAAGCTTAATAGCAGATAGCAAGTAGCAAATGTGAACCCTCTAGTGCTCATAAGAAAACCAAATTCTCTACTGCTCATAATCTTACTTTTTCTTTAAGTTGTAATGGTATTACATTTGTACCAGTTGATTAGCTAAAAGTCAACCATTTTCAGTTACATGCTTAACAATTAATTTTGTAGCATTTTCCATTTTGAGATGTCTCATTCCCATATTAACAGCTTCCTCGTTTAATTGTAAGTTACTTATATCTCATTAAAGATTTATTAGTTTTGAGTTCTGTAAATTTTGTCCAGAATTTTTCTTCAATTGGTCATTATTCAATAACATTTGAGCCATCTTACAACCAGTTAAATGATTATGTTATATTGCAGTTAAAAAAAATGTTTATGTTATATTGTAAGCATAGCCAAATATTGCAATTTTTTATGAGATGGAAATAATACTTTCAGTTAGCAATAACTATAAAAGTACTTCTCAGATCTAAAAACCTGGAGAGTTATTTGTTGATTGCATTCTGGAAATATGTATTAACGTTTTTCTTGCAAACGATTGGAGGAGCAACAAGAAAATGAAGTTGGAAAAATCAATTGTCTTTTGGTATCTCTTCTAGTCTTCCATAGTTTTGCACAAACAAGAGCATGTTGATGGTTATCCATGATCTTCATTTATCCATCCATCACCGTTTAAATGCTAAATGGAGAAATATGGACACAAAGAAACACAAAAGAAAATTTTCAAAGAATATGATACAGGTCCATCGTGAAAAGGGAGACAAAATCCTGTCAATAAGACCATGTTTGTTACGTATGAATGAGCAAGGGAAAGAAATGGAGTATTCCATTCATTTTCTAAAATGTTGTTTGTTTTAGATGAGGGAATGGAAACACTAATTACAACAAGAATGGCATACCTTATATTTCTAATTTTTCCATTACATCCACTAATCCTATTTTTATTTCATTCCATAGGTAGATGGAAGGGATAATGGCCATTCTGCCCCTAAAATATATTACGTGTATTGTACATCCGATTCTCAATTGGAACAACTGAACAAGAATTAGGCACTGCATTTTTATTGTCATCCGAGTTATTTAAATATGAAGAATATGAAAACAATTTTATTTTAAAACCATACATATATATCAAACATGAGTTTATGTTTCAGTCGCTGCCGCACTTGCTTTTTTATGAAGATCGATTTATTATATGAATTGTTATCTAGAAATTTGTATTTAAAGATACATTGTAACGTAATTTTTTAAACAATTGTTCTATTTATAATTATCTCGTTTAGTGTTTAACAATTGTTTTGTTAATGGAAAAGATAATTTGCGTTTTTAAGGTAGTGATAGTCGTGATGAGGATTGTTATTTCCATCTTTCTATGGTTTTCTTAATTGGCGTGGTACTCCTGCCGGAATCATATTTTTTTATGGTTTTGCTAATATTTATGTTGACATTATTTATCGACTATAATTTCATAATTTAGTTATTTATCAATTTATTTAAAATGTGTACACGTAATTAAAATAAAAAATTATATATGGAAATATTAATAGTTTAAGTTATATCTATTTTTACCATAGGGGCATTTTGTAATCGTTTATTTATTTCCTTCCATTCCTATGTGTATTTTCTCTTTATCAAACATCATGCAGTAATTACTCATTTCATTCCAATAAAGCAACCAAACATGTCAATGGAACGGTAATGACCCATTCCAATACCCCGTCTATTACATTCCTTTGTCCATTTCATTCCTTTCCATCCAACCAAACAGGCCCTTAATTAGAAGTAAAAAGTATGTGAAGAAGAAAAGGCAAAGAGGATTTGTAGGAAATATTGGAAGATAAGAGTTTCAGTTGTGATATACAGACTGCTCCAGATACCTTCCTGAACCTACAGCCTAATGGGCCTAAACAATGGAAGGTTACCAAAGGAAGTAGTATAAAGGATAGCCACGTGTAGAGTCAGGGTGAAGGGAGTCGATGGGTCGTCAGGGCAGCAAAGTGAGAAATGGGTGAGAATAATATAAAAGTATCCTACTGGTATTGTGTCGGTCATTCTGTTAGCATCTTTCTATTTGAGTATCAATGGTTAGGAGCATGGGCGGTGAAGCATTCCATTTGATTTGGAATCTTCATCTAAGTTTGTTCTCTTTTTCCTTGTTAATCATCAATATAATCCCAGTTTCTCTCAATTCCTTTCTTGTTTTCATTATTTCTGGGTTTTTTAATTAAGGTGCAGAATAATTCTATCAACATGCTAATCAAATATTTTGCAGATGGTAACATATACAAGCAAAATAACAAAAATAACACCTAAATTTTCAATTTCACTGTCCCATAGACTTCGTCTGTTGTAAATAGCCTGAAGTTAGATGTCCAAGATTCATGACAGACATTTACCTATCAAGAATTAATATGCATACACAAAAAATGGTAACTACTTCATTGGGATGAATGAGAAGCAAACATACAGGCACTTTCTAGTTTCTAGAAACATTTATTTGCAGACGAATAAACCAAAAAGATGCACAAGATAGCAATATTAAAATATTATGCCCTGAACCACGGTTAACTTTTAGTAATAAAACAAGAATGCCTATCACTTGTTAAACACCTATGTAATCATGGATCACGAAATATAATAACAGAAACAAAATCGATTAAAAATCCTTTGGCACTCTCACATGAGACTAAAAATGGTTGCACAGAAATGATACCTTCTGATATGAGTTCTCGAGAAGACCATTTGATGTAGAATTTTGTATTCTTGTCTGATCATTAGCTAGGGAACCACGCCCTCTCGCTGGAGTAGAATTACCCTTACCACGGGTTTGTTTTCTCCTATTTCCATCTGAGCCACTCCTAACCTCCGCAGTTTCCACTATTTTGTGCCTCACATCCTCCACTACCTGAGATTTTTTCCAATAAGAATGACTTACTACCACAAATGACCGGGGAAAACAAAAAAGTAGGAGCATGAAAGTTTGATACATGACAACAAAGAACTAACATTAACTATAATATGATTTGCTTGTAAAAGTATTAAGCAACAAGTCAACCTTAATCTGGTCGACTGCAGTTGAGTCAGCATCATCTGCAAGCTTTCTACGCTTCTGAAAGTTAGCTTGTATGAGAAACTCTCTCCCATTCTGACAATGAAATGAAAATACAAGATTTACTGAAGTGAGAATGAGGGCTTGATAGGTCTGGTGACTCTGTTCATACAGTTGAAAGGCATAAATGATAAGGATATCATATGACACGATAGAATATTAGTTGTTTAGCATTCCTAAGGGTTTACCTCTTAATGTTTGTTATCATGTTTCCTATTTTTTATTACTTTTGCCATAAAAGGTTTGTCATTCAAACAATGCAAGTGTAGATCTTCTGTTAATCACACCACATCTCATCATCATTCTATGGGACTGAGTACATAAGAAGGACCAGAGAAAATTCTAATATGTTTTGTCGACTATGTAGTTGACTCGTAGATCTGAAACATGATCTGATTATGCTTATGATTGTGCATTGACTAGAAACAAATCACTGGAGAATCTTTGTACTAAAAAAAAATATTGCTTAAGAATCCCAAAAGCAAGAAGCAAAACTTTTAACTTGAGATAGACAACTTAAAAAGATTTTGGAATCCCTTTTTACAACAGGTCAACAGTCATCCTTCCTTGGGCATCCTTTGTACATATATAGCTTTAACAGACTGGTAAGCAGCTCTTAGAATTCTTTGTATAGCCTGTTGCCTTCCTTGAAAACTAATGATGTTTCTACTGTTCAGCTTTACAAATATATTCAAGCATGAGGAGTTATATCCATAGATTTCGTGACTTAGCTTTCAGAGGGGCATATACTAAAAACAAACCACTGGAGAATCTTTATACTCGGAAAAATTGCATAAGAAGCCCAAGCAAGAAGCATAACTTTTACCGGAGATAGACAACTTAAAATAATTTCGGAATCCCGGTTGACGACTGTCATCCTTCCTTGGGCATCCTTTGTACAAATATAGCTTTACCAAATAGGTACGCAGCACTTGTAGTCCCTTTGTATCGCATATTTGCATTTTTCCTTCCTTGAAAAAATAGTGAGGTTTTGACTATCTAGCTTAACAAATATATTCAAGAATGGGGAGTTACGTTCATAGATTTCATAATTTAGCTTTCAATGAGGGAATATACAGATATCTAATACGATAAAAATCCATATTGTCACAAAACCTGCCTCTCTGCTCATTCTTAATGTGCCAAATTTCCTTTAATGGAATGGTAAGTAACTGATCTTGAAACTGTCCATCATATATCAATTTGTTTCCAATTTCAGTCTCGCAAACATATCACTAACATCAACCAACATGGACAGGACTCAGGAGGTATTGTGCTGCTGAAATCAACATTTTGGGCAACACAGAAAAATTATAACTCTAGGTTTTCTAGAATTCGCACCTATGAAACCTGTGATGTGCTAAAACTTTTTTTTTTTAATCTGCCTCCTGCAAGATAGGGCGACGCAAAAAAGCCGTCTAGTGCAGGAGCTAGGGAAACATTGACATTCTTTCTGGCTGATAGACCTCGGCATACTTCTACACTGAAATCATTAATCTACATTGTTCTCAAATCACACCTAAACCATTGCAAACAGGACGTTATGCAACAATAAAAATTGTAACAGTATTAAGAGATAACAGACTCACGCTATCGTCCTCTTCTGATTCGCTTGAGTCTAATGACTCAGCACATATCCCACCAGCAGCATTAGCTCCAAACTTGGTAGCAGCAGCAGAAGAAGAAGAAACTGAGGACCTCGTCGCTGCAGCAGGAAGCTGGAGAGTAGACACCACGGCAGTAGAGGTTTTACCCACCATTCGGGCTTCAAGTTTCGCGATTTTTGATGGCAAAGATTGGTCGGATTGATTAGAAGAGTTTGAGGTGAGGTGTAGAAGCATGTCTTCTGACATTGTTGATTGATTGGACTCAAAAAGAACCTTGCCCAATAAGCAATTCAGAAAACAAAAAACCTAAGATCAAACCGGTGACTACCGCAGACAGTTGGTCATGGTGTTTCAGTGAGATCGCATGTCAGAATGGAAGCGTTTCCTGACAAGGATCGAACGTTACGGTTATTGGTGATTCTGAAAGAGAGTGTGTTCTGACGATTAGGGTTTTCTTTAAACAAATTTTCCGATTTGGGGTGTGAGACGATGACGCACAAGTGGTAATGGGGAGGAACAAGCGAAATGAATTTGGAAGGGGTTTACGTGGGTGCGCCAACCAACATGCCTCGATGGCTACAAATCTATTTTGGGGCTCTTTACATCCGTATCTTCTAAATATCAAATTTGTTAAACGATTATAATTATAATTTTTTATTTAATAAAATAAATTTAATTGATTAATCTTCATTTCTTTTATTAAAATTAAAATTTTTATTTTAACTATTTTAAGTCAATATTTTTATATATATTATTTTTAAACATTAAAAATATCATATTTACCAACCTAAATTACAAATATCATATTTATTCTTTATAATAATAATGATCGATAGCTTGTAAAAAAAATACAATCGTGTCTCTTTGTATAATGAATTTATGATACCGTGTTTTTTCCATTATGTCTATCCTCAACCTCGCCTCGACGATGCTTCCACCATTAGGTTGGATGTTGACGTCGTCTGTCGTCATCTTTTTAAAATCACATCTCTTTCGTGTTTTATAATTATTTAATACTTTGTTATTAATGTTTAATATTTTGTTATAGATGTTTAATATTTATCATTTTCTTAAACTAACTTGTGTGTCACGCAAATGTCTAACCTAGTAACCGGCTAAAGGGCTAACATGATATTTATTAAAAATAACTAGTAAAGTATTCGCGCAATGCGCCAACGACGAATAAAGAATAACTGGAATAAGTTTTGAAGATATTAAGTTTTTAAAAGCAATAAACGCATTATAAACCATACTAAAAATACATGTTAAGATTTGAAGATATTAAGTTTTTACCAATATGTGTTGCTTTAAAATTTGATTACAGTTGGTAAATGTTATTCATCGTTTTCTTTAAAATAATTTAAAATTAAATAAAAACGTACCTTATATTATAGAATGAAAATTCAAAATTGCATTTTTATTTAATGCTAATGTAATAAATTATGAGTAATAGAGGAAATAAATTTACATTCCATATATACATATTGTAAATTTGAATTTTCATTTATTGGTGTCATTAAAAATACACAAGAGGGTATAATTGTAGTCTCATCTTTCTTAAAATTAAGAGTTTCATAATACTTAAATACTTTATAGAGAGTATAGATAAATTTTAGGATACGGATCTTAAATAATGTTTTGTTTTGTTTTAGTACGAGATGTGTTTGACTAGTTGAGATGCTTACCGACATTATCTATTAATTCAATTTTAATGGTGTGTTTGGTTTAATGAAATCGTCTCGTATGAGAGGATGTGGAATGATTGGAATCTAATTAACTTTAGGTGGTGTTTGGTTTATAGATTATTTATCAATGAAATTGGAATTTGGTTGAATTGCATTTGGAATGTAATTCCTTATCTTTTGTGTTTGGTTGTACAAGTAGGGAATCTGCCACACACCAACACCACCTTCGACCCACCAACACCACTAATGTCGCCTCCGACACAGAAGACAAGAAACGCCAAATCGCTGGTCGCCTCCAACACAACCGTCGCACGTCGCATCCACCTAATCGTGTAACGCCCAAGGTTCGAAATACATTTAAATAATAAAAATAAATAAATTATAAGTGTTATATGTGTGTTATGGAGTTGCCTAGATGGGATTAAATGTGTTTATAAAACTAGAGAGGCCAACACTGTCAAATTAGAACTTAAATAAGTGCAGGGACCATTTATGCCATTAAGCCATATATATAGATATATATTACCATTTCTTTGACTTCTCATTGAAGTCTTTCAAACAACCTTCCAGACATACATATCCATACATACCTGTGTGAGTTGCTTCTGCCATCTTCTTTCTTTGTGGATTTTGAACAAGAACAACAAGGATTTAAGCATCTTATTATCATCATATCAAGTACTTTGTTATCAAGGTAAGTTTTGTTGGTTGTTTTAGTGTTCTTATGAATTAAGTGGGTCAAGGAATGATTCAAGAATCAATATATGTTATTTTGTTGTTAGTTGTTGTTTACTAGTTGTTTGGGATGAAAGGAATCACCCCCATGAAGTTTTTATTCAGTTGTTATTGAATTTTGATTGGTAAATGACCATAAACAACAAGCTGACCGACTTACTGGTTCAGACCAGAGCGGGGCACGGGCATACCCAAGGGGGGTACGGACG
>JAUEJL010097869.1:0-25834 GCA_032274825.1 Drosophyllum lusitanicum
GATGACCACGGCGGGGCTCCAGCTCGTGTTTGATAGCTCATCCCCAGCAAGCTTCCGCAACGTTTTCACTCTCATGAATTTTCTAACGTAATCCAAAATGATTGTACGTGAACATAAGATTTTTATGGGTTTTCACCCGGGATGTAATTGATATTATACAGTGTTTCAATTATCGTAGATTTTTAATCATGTGCTTTGGTATTGGCAAAAAAAAAAAGGACGTTACAATATGACGCACCATTGTCATTTGCCACCCATAATACGTTGTTCATCTTTATAAAGCTAAACAAAAACAAGTCATATCCAAAATAATTCATCGTGCTATCCAATATATGTTTATCCCGTTAACTTTGTCAAGCATAATGTTTGGTGTTAAGAAAAGACAATATTTTTATCTTTTCTAAATATCAAATAACAAATATTTATCAAAATTTTGATAATATTATATAGTATATATTTTTTAACTATAAATTTTAACTAAGAAGAATCAAAATTAAATTTAAACTTTTACCGAAACAAATAATTTGAATTTAATAACTTATTTTATTTATCAATATCACTAGTTAAAGTTATCTAATATATTTTATTTATATTAGTCTTTACTAATATAGAAAATACTCTTACAAAATGTTTATTAATTAAATTGATGCGCATATTCGGAATTATAATTGTTTAACTAAACATATTCGATAAGACATTATCTATACTGTATTATAAAACATTTAAGTAATTGTCTTAATCTCTAAATTTTAAATAATTTAAAATTATTAATTTACCCCTTATTTAAACCTATAAGAAAACTATTATATAGAGTTAATTATATTCTTAAATACTATTTTTATAACTAAATATTTCATAATAAATAATGTTTAAAAAAGTCAAGTCAATGCAAGTGAATTTTCAACCTATGTATTATCAAGTACAAATTAAAAATCAAATAAAAAGGATATTCATAAAAATAATAGTTTAAATATTATATCACATAACACCTATTTTAATTTAAGTACTAGAAAATACTTATAACTAGAATTTATAAACCTAATAACATGTAACATAAAGTTATAGATATTTTCAAAATTTTTAAATGAATTATGTAACCAAAATCAAAATGTTTAATTTATAATATATTTAATATTATTTTTGTTTCTCATTTTATTATTTTTAAAATTTAATAAAAGAGTTACAAAGAAAAGATAAATAAAAGAAATGAAAACACGAGAAAGAAAATAGATACATTGGGAACGAAAATTATTTAATATCATATATGCGTGATATAATGATCTTACATTATTAAAACGGATATATTATACTGTAAGAATTATTTTTATTATATTATATATAAATGGGCTCAAAAAAAGAAAAAGGAAAAAACCTGATACGCATGTAGACGTATATATCAGGTCACTGCCAGCTCGTTCCCAACACAAAACCCTCGTATCTTTGTAACGAGGTTTTCACTTTCAATCTCTTCAGCTTCGCTTGTACTTCCTAGGGTTTTCGCTAGGGTTTCTACTTTCTATTATTCTCTCTCCCGCCATGGGCAACAACAAGAAAGAGCAGCTCGACATGACCGATCTCGGCGCCTCCCTGCCCGCCGCCGCCGCAGGTTTCTTCACCTCTTGTCATAACACCACCACTTTCCCCTGTTTCTAACTTTCTAAGATCATTATTGAATTTACTCTATTATTTTGGTAAACCACGCAGCTCTCAGTGCCGAGGATCGTGCTGGGCTTGTGAACGCTCTAAAGGTTTGAAAATTTATATCAGTTTTTGTTTTATGATGATGATGATGATGTTAATCAGTGACATTCGTTCTCACTTTATTTTATGGATTTTTTCCTTTTTTTAGAACAAGCTTCAAAATCTTGCCGGTCAACACTCGGATGTTCTTGAGACTTTGACTCCAACAGTTAGGAAGAGAGTTGAGGTTTTGAGAGAGATTCAGGTAAAGTATATTGACCATTTTCAAATGTTAATTACTATGCTATGTTCTATTATGATTTACTAGATCTGACTTTTTAATCTACTAGTTCTCAGTTTTGGTGATGTTCTATTATCTAGTTTTTTTGTTACCTGTGGCTGGCTTAACAATCAAGGGAGTGTCTGAATTAGCTTATTAGAATTTTGAATAAGCTCATAAGCTAACTTCTTTCTGCTTGTGAGCTTGTCAACCTAAGCTTATGAACTTAAACTAGCTACGAGCTTAAATTGATAGGCTCATAAGATCACGCCTGATAGTACCAGACCCCTTCATCAGCCGGGTAGAAAGAAAGTTGGAATATCTAGAGAGCACACCGTTGATGAAATGGATTATGAGCTTATCAAAAGTCTATTAAGCTCATAAAGTTGACAAAAAACTAAGCCTTAAGCCAAACACCCCCAAAATGCTATTCTAAACAATCTAATCTTGTTGTACCCTTGCTCATAAACCTAAGAAATAAACTAATCCAATCTTGTTCATATAAGCAGAATCAGATAGTCAGAAGCAATAGGAAACAACTTATTTCACCGTAAGGGTAAGTTGTAAATTTGAATCCACTATAATTATTGGTTTTAAAAAGCAATCTCAGACTGTTATTTGAAAATAGTGTGTTTCAACTTAGAATAAGCATATTAGCATAAACTCTTTTTCTGTATTCAAACACTAAGAAGTGTTTATCTGCTTTTGAGAAACACAGTAAGAAGACAAGCTGTTCAAATAAGCAATCTCAAAGACTCAAACACCCTCATTACGTCTAAATCTTACTTTGAGTATAAGTCTGATATCAGACTCTGAAGTTTAGGCGTCAATGATTGATTGGCAGTGTAAGATTGCTGAAGAAGTGTTTAAGTTGTAATTGATTGGCTGACGACACGCCGAAAACACAAATGAATTAACTTGTCTTACACATGTTACTTTATGTCGCATGCTATTCATGGGGGACATTCTTGATTAATGTGTCCCTTGCCCATGTAAAAGGCCACCTACGGACATAAGTCTTATATTTCATGGACGTCATTCTCATTAATTGTTTCATTAATGGAAGCAACTCAGTTGTCTCATCTGTAATACGTATCATCACAACCCCCCATTTTTTTTCTATATTTATTTAAAGGTTGAATTATTAAATTAAACACTTCCATAAACAGAAGACAATTTGTGTATAGATTCTAGCTGACAAAGCCAAAGGTGAGATGCTTACTTTATTGTTATATTTGGAGTTCAACTCATAAACATAGATGTTGTCACTTTGTGGTTCCATTTTATTTCATTGCGTATACATCATCGGTAATGGGATATTCTGAACTTCTTTTGCTCAAAATTACCTGGTTTTCAACTTTTCATATTTTATCATTTGCAGAGCGAACATGATGAGATAGAGGCGAAGTTTTTTGAAGAGAGAGCGGCACTAGAATTGAAATACCAGAAATTGTACGAGCCATTATACTCAAAGGTATGGTGGATAAGTAACTTTTTCCAGCTTGCATATCAATAGGGTTTAATTTCTACATCTTATTGATACGAGACATGTTTGTTTTACATATCACTGGTTCTGAATTCTAGGAAGATCTTGTCAGATTGGAACACATACAAAAACTGAGGATGTACATTCTATTCTCGGACACTTGTTGAAATATAACATATCAAGAACTAGAGAGAATGTGAATACTTGTTTCCAGAGACACAGAACTGTTACTAAAGTTCGTATATAAGATAGGTGTTGTAACTGGGGTTAACTTTTGGTCACTGTGTTCTTTGCTTGTTCATGTATTTTTTTCATTAAAACTAATATGTGCAACAACATTTCTATGGCCACAACATGAATATGATTTTTTTCATAACAAGTAGATAGATGTATTAATTCATGCTGATGTAGGCAGCAACTGATTGATGGGGCCATTAGGGTAGGTCTTTGCGCCATAGGTTATACTTTGCTCCTGATACTGTCGTGTATACTAAATTGTGATGTTTTGAAATGCAGAGATATGATATAGTGAATGGTGTTGTTGAAGTTGACGGATTAAATCAAGCTGCAGCTGACAAAACTGATGGTGATGCCAAAGAAGGTAACATACCTTGTATATGATGACTTTGCCTTCTTATATGCTTCTCATTCTTTTTTTTTCTGTAGAAGAACTCTTTATTATTTTTTCATTATTTAACAATATTTCAGAAAAGGGTGTGCCTGATTTTTGGCTAACTGCAATGAAGGCTAATGAGATATTGGCAGAGGAGGTGGGAACTCTATTAGTGACTTGGCACCTTTTGTTCTATGATTGTCACATTTATGTTTTTTTGTTGTTAGAATTCTCTGTTTTAATTTTGGCACTCTCATTAGATCTCAGAACGAGATGAAGATGCTCTCAAATATTTGAAGGATATTAAGTGGTGCCGAATTGACGACCCTAAGGGTTTTAAGCTCGAGTTCTTTTTTGATACCAATCCATATTTTAAGAACTCAGTTTTGACCAAAGTATACCATATGATTGATGATGACGAGCCTATTTTAGAGAAGGCAATAGGGTAACCATTATATCTATATTTTATTTCTTCAAAAATTCTATTATTAGACTTTGGTTACATTATTAACACCATGGTTATGCTTGATTCTTTGCAGAACAAATATTGAATGGTTACCAGGGAAATGCCTGACACAGAAGATCTTAAAGAAAAAGCCAAAGAAGGGATCAAAGAATGCTAAACCTATCACAAAGACCGAGAATTGTGAAAGTTTCTTCAACTTCTTTAACCCTCCACAAGTACCCGAGGATGAGGATGATATTGATGAAGAGGAGGTACTATCTTTATTTTGACGCAGATATTTAGGCCGTTGATTAAAACTAACCATTATGAGCCAATTATTGGCAGGCCGAAGAACTTCAGAATCAAATGGAGCAAGACTATGACATTGGGTGAGTGGTATAATATTATCTTCAATTAGAGGCGGCAATTTTGACCCATTTTTTTCAGATAGGTAGATGTGGGTTGTGCTTTATCTCAAATGTGTCATCAGGTTAAAAAGTTGACCGTGTAGTTAGTTTTTTCTATACATAAAAGTTATTAAAATTATAGGAAACGGACAAAAAAAAGTGTTTGTGGGTCTATTCAACCAAACAAGTTCATTTTGACTCTACTAAAGTGACTCGTTTCAACCCAAGGCTGTCATCCAACCTGCTTGACCCTCCCACTTGCTGCCTCTATTTATTGCTGATAGAGCTTGAAAGCTAGAAGTTGGTTCTGTGCATCTGTATTTGAAGGCAGAATCTGATATGTTCATTTTCCTGGTATGTAGTTCAACCATACGAGACAAAATTATCCCCCATGCTGTTTCATGGTTCACGGGTGAAGCCGCCCAGGAGGATGAGTTTGATGGCTTAGAAGAAGACGAGGACGAGGATGATGAAGATGATGATGAGGAAGAAATTGATGATGAAGATGAAGATGATGACGAGGATGATGATGAAGATGAAGAGGAGAACAAGAGCAAGAGAAAAACAAAGGTGAAACTTCTTTTTCCTTCACCTTTTTGTGCAGACAGTTTGGTTTAGGATTTTACATCTTAGGATATACTAACACGTTCTTTATATTTTGTTTCATGATTTCTTGAAGCCTTCTGCACGGAAGGTAAGAATGAACATCTTATGGGTTCTTCTAGGAACTTCAACTCGTCTACTAATGGCTCATGTTTAATACCTGATGGGTCAATGAGTCAACCTAAAGAATTTAAATAAAAAGAAGAATGGGTCAAATAGAGTGCAAGCGACACTAATTTCTTTAGATGCTTAAAAATCTCATAATTGACTTTATAAAAATTTAGTTTTTATAATCATATTTAGCAATTAGCACACTATTTATAAAAAAGTTCAAAGATACGTGTTGGTGAATCGCTGTGGCCTGTTTTGACATGCATTTAATGTTTACGTGTTCTGTCCTTCGCCCAACGCCTGACCCGCTCATTTTGTCAGCTCTAGTGTCTTTTGTACTATTGATAAGTAGATTTAATGGAGATATGATTTTACAAGTTGGTTATTGTGTGAACTGCAGAAGGGCAGCATTCCAAATGCAGGTGCTAGCGGAGAACAGGGTGAGCGACCAGCTGAATGCAAGCAACAATAGCTCTGAAGGCTCTGCCAATAGCGTGGACCCACATTCGATTGAGGGCGTGGAAGTGTCGGGTTTCAGAATTTTGGCCTATTTTTTTTTATTTTCTGTTTGTGTATGGGAGTTCTATTTACGTCAAAATGTCAGTTTTTATCGCTAGGTTACAATCTTCATTTGTCAAAAGTAACAATTCAAGGTATGTATGTTTTGGTTGGTCCTTGCTAGGCATGTTTCAGGAATTGGTGCATCATTTTTGTTATATTTGTTGAATGTCTTGCATGCTATTACTGGTGAAGCCTTGTATTTTGTGAGGTAACTTTTAATAATTTCTTGAAATTCTTTGGTTTTGATTGATCTAGTCTTGATGTTGCTTGAGATTTACTTCTGATTCATGGGTGGTTTTGTTATGTAATGACTCTTAATAGTCACACTTCATGTATTTACTACTAGTTTTTATTTTTGCTTTGGATAAACTTGATTTAAATCTATCCAACTCTACTTATTTCGTATGCAATTTCAAACTATTCCACCGTATATACTGCACTTGCAAAACTTGTTACTGCATGTATCCAAAAACTAGTAATGAGCTCAGTTTCAAAAACGAAGTGAACTGGACCTAACTAACTTTGGAGAAAACCGAGACCAGAAATGCCCCAACATAAGAATCGTAGACGGAACTGTTGGTTCCAATTCGGGCTAACAAGTTTTTTGCTCATCCCTACTAAAAACCTTAAGGGCTTGTTTGGTTCGTGGGATTTGGAGGGATTTCGCAAGATTTGCATTTCAAATCCTTTGAAATTTCATGTTTGATTGAAAATAAGAAGGAAATGATTAGGATTTCAAATCCTATAGGTGTGGGATTTCAAAATCTTTGGGGGAGGGTGGTATTTTTAAATCCCTCATATGTAGGATTTCATAATCAGGACCTATCTAACCAACAATTCATAGTTCGCCTTCACCACATCAACCGACGCTTCACTCTCGCCGTCGCTACCGTAACCGGTCACCGCCATAACCGTCACCGGCGTCACCATTGTCGCCCACCACCACTGCCATAACCGTTGCCCTTTACCGCATTCGTTGTCATCTCCCTTTGTCCATCATCTTTGTCATTACCCTAACCGGCCACCGCCGTGACCTTCCCCGTCTTCGCCATCGCCCTTTCCGTCTCCATCGTCAACCTTCCCCATCTCCACCTCCGCCTCCGCTGCCATCGCCTTTCACCGCCTTTGTCTCTGCCGCCATCGCCCCTTCACCACCGCCGCCTCCGCCTCCGTCACCTTTCACCGTTCTTGAATATTGTGTCAACTTGAAATCTGACCCAAAAATCCAAATTGTATCTCTGGAAAGACAACTCGGCCTTTTCCGGTAAAATGGGTCGACATGAAATACGACCCAAACCTCACACGAAATTAACTTGGGTCGAAAAAGAGTCGACACGAAAATGATCGATACGAAAGAGACACGACCCATTTTATGCGAACACAACCATAATTGTCAGCTTTAGGTAAAAGTGGTTGAAAGAGGGAGGAAAAAGAGATGGCTTATGCCTTATGACGGTGGAATGAGAAAGAGGGATTGAGGTTGTCGATAAAGGCTGCTACAATGGGAAGATTATTAATAGCGAAGTCGCAATTTTTAATGAGATATTGGTCTCGTTTTTGACACTTATCTAGTTGTTAATTGATTTTTGTTTATTGATTTTTTGTTTATGTGTTTTTCGATTTTGCATATTTGCTCATTTGACTAAGAGATTTGTTCCTTTCGATTTTCATGTGTTCTCTCATCGGATCTTGTATTCTTGTTCCATTTGAAGAGGTTTTTGATTTCCACTTAAGATTTGTGTTTGAATCATTTTATGCTAGACTTGTTTCGGACTTTGCAGATTTATCTTTGTTCTTGAACGTGATGGACACAAGAAGATTTAAAAAAAAAAACTAACCGCAAACTTAAAAACAAGTTACAATTGCATAAAATGATACAATTTACAGAGCTAATTGTATTATTTGAAAAAATAAAAAAAAGTTGATTGCATACAATAGGAAGACAAAATTCATTGTATTTTGGTGTAATTTGCTCTAAAATAATAACTTTAAGTCCGAATACCATTTTTAAATTGCGCGACCTGTGATGTTTATCGACTCTTCTTCCGAAAACAACCCAGAGCTTGATGATGATACAAAGGCTCTATTCAATTTCCTCTATCGGGAGGTCGTTGAGGTTTTTTATATTCATTTCCGTTATCATTGATGTCAACAAGAGCACGGGCATCCGATTGAGGAGTGTTTGATTCGGACTAGCGAGGTTTAGACTTTTTCCAGGAAGTATTCCCTGATTTGAGAGTATCGTTATGGCTAAGGTATGTAGTATGAGGAAACTAAGGTGGTTGATCACATTGAGAGTGTGAAATTGAATGTTAGGAGAAAGTTGAGTGAAGGGAAATCGATATGATAGATATCGAAACTTGGATGTAGGGAAAACTTTTAAAGATATTTGAGGTGGTGGTGTGTTGACTCTGAACAAGTCTTAGAGGTTCTATTTTGAAATGTATAGGGACGTGATTTTGATAGCCGAGTACTCGAGTCGGAGCGGGTCGTGGGCCCCTGTGATTTTTTTGGCTCCAAAAATTTAAAAATAAAATAAAAAATAAAAGCCCATACCATTATGTTCAACAATCAACAGGCTACTCTCATGAATATTGAGCCCACAAATTCATTTAAGCCCATTAAACCCATCAAATTAATTCGTCCTTGAGGCCAGGGATAGCTTGATAGTTGATACCTGGAGCTGTGAACAAGAACGGCAGTTAACCAAATACAAGAACAGCGATTCACTCACGGTCTCTGCTCCGTGAACAAGAACAGCTCACGAATTTCAAATCCTTTGAACATTGCGTCTCACTTTCAACAACTGTCTAGTCGTCTACTCACGCTCACGACTTAGAAATTCTAAATCTGGAGGTAAATAAATTTATAACCCAAAAACCTAATTTGGTTGAAATTATAAGGAGTGTACGGTTATTACTTGTTATTTATGAGATTGGTTGAAAATGTGAAGTTATAGTTTGACGAATTATGATTTTTAATTGGGTGAAATTAGGGCATATTATGAAATTATAAGCCTAAGGTCTTGTTTGTTTTTCTAAATAAGGTTTTATTTTAAAAAATGTTTGCGGACAAACAGACGTTTTTAATTAAGATTATCTATTTTTTCGCAGACATAAGATCTTCTTTTGTTTTATATTTGGTTATCTTGTGTATTTGCTTATCTTGTGAAGCTTCAAAACCTTGCAAACCGTGAACAAGCGAATACCCATCGTCGAAGCCCTCCATCCTCGATCCTTCCACCCTCGTTGGTCGACCCTTCCACCCTCGTTGGTCGACCCTTCCACCCTCGTTGGTCGACCCTTCCACGTCGACCGAATACCCATCGTCGATCCTTCCTCCGTCGTCGATCCTTCCTCCGTCGTCGATCCTTCCTCTATCGTTGAAGCCCTAAACGCAGATATTGAACCGTGGGTTTTCCTTGAGGCCCTCCATCGTCGATCATTCCTCCATCGTCGATCGTTCCTCCATCCCAATCGACTTTTGCTAATAATCTTATCTTCCCATTTGCATAAATCTTCAAATATCGGTACGTACGTATTCCACTCGCATGACCCTTGTTTTTTATTTCATCATTATGATTTCTTGTTTTCATTCAATCAAACCCTATGTCTTATGATCATCTTCTGCCGAATTCTTACAAGTTTGTCCTGTTAATCTGCTGTGATCATGTTATTTTGATGCATTTGTGGTTATGATTTTATGAATATTCATGAATCTTGTTTTCATAAACGGCGTTTGGCCAAAGAATTCGATGAACAAACTACAATTAAGAATTGTTGCTGATCACTATTTTGACCTTCCATTTTCTGATTGTGGATAGGCGTAAGTTTGACTTGAAATGTCAAACAAATGGAGTATAATCTGGATTAATTGCTATTGTATCTTGGGGGTACCATTTCTTAAAGTTGTCAAAATAAAGACATACCCTGTAACAGTTCAAGATAACATTTAATGAGAGGTTGATAAAAGATTCTGTATCTTGAGTGTAACACTTGATTGTATCATGATTTGCATCATGGTTTCCTTATATAATCAACATAATACTTGGCTGTCTATTTGGTGTTTGTAAGGTGCTAATTTTCCTTAAGTGCAGTTTTGTTTTACCATAATGATTACTGCTTAGTCTTACACTTTAACTATGTATTTAATACTAGTTCCAGTGGACATCGGAGGATCCAAGGCGATGGTGGTGGAGGTGGCAGTTTTGTAAATTACTTGCCACAGGAAGAGGCGGTTGCGGCGGGTCTTGGTGCTGAAGAAGGAGTTGTTGACTTGTTGAATAGAGAGTGTTCTTGCTTGCTCAAGTTAAATCCCAAAGTTTTTTGGAGAGAAGGTATATACAAACTATTGATTTCGTTGGAATCCTTGAATCACATCAATTGTTTGCACTAGTTAGAAATCTATCAAATTGATCGTTAAGAGACACATATTGTTGTTTATTGTTGCTGTTTATTGGTGGGTATAAGATGTTTTGCTTATTGCTGCTAATTAGCTATTGGGTATTTGGGTGCTAATAAAATGCTCATCAAAGGGGTTTAAGTTATGATTTTAGCATTATTTGAAGTTGGAATGTGTTCTAATTATTGGGTTTGAAAGTATCAGAATCAAAATCTCACAGAATGGTGTTACTTCTAATCGATTTAGGAATGTGTTATAATCAGTGGGTTTGATTTAATTATTTGAGAGTTCACTTGAAAAAGAGAAGAACAAAAAGACTGTGTTTTGAAGCTTGAATGAGGGTGTTATTGCCTCTGTGATAATGATGAATGAGGGTGTTCGAATGCAATTCATGAACCCCATTTAAGTATCATTATATATATTATTCTTTCAAGGTATAATATGCTTATAGGCTGATTTTAGCACGATGATATCCCTGTATGTGCTGCATGTTTCATGAAAAACAGATGGAGACACACCAATTCAAACCCTGTATGTGCTGCATGTTTCATGATATCCATTTGGTTTATCCTTTAAATATTTAGGCCCAAACTATAGACTTCATTCTTGTGTTCAAATTAACAGACCCACGTATATAGTTTACATTCACAGTTAAATAATGCTAGCTGTTTTAGTTTCTTGCACAGGTAACTTTGTTTTTAGATGATATCTATTTTAAATATTTGCTTTTAGATTCTTAATATATATAAAGTGTAATAAGTCATTGAATATTAATGTTTTGAACCTAGATATTTGATAAGTTTACTCAAATTGTTGAATTTAGTTTAAAATTGCAAAGTTACAGTAAATAATACATTTCTTAAAATTAAAAAAACAAACAAAATTTTCTTCGTAGACCTTCGTAGACATAAGCTCTTCTAAACTTTATCTTATCCCATAAGACATTCGCAGATATGAAATAAGACCTTCACAGCTTATGTCTTAAAAAACAAACAAAACCTTAGTCTTTTATGTATATTAGAAGATTCGCTTTTGACGAGCTACATGTGTTTATAATAAAGACTAAAGAGATAAAAGAGTTAAAACCCCTTGTTGTTGGTCTTCTATAAAAGCTTTTATTTCATAGAAACACAATTCATTCGCAGGAACATGCAACCCAGAATCCGGTCATTTCTTTACTCCCGTAAATTTCAGATCTTTTCCAAACCCACAACTCAAATTATTCCATTCGAACCGAAACAGTCACCGATCCTCATTCAAGAGAAGATAATTTCAAGATTCCGAGCTTTCCACAATTGGACTCATCAAAGTCCAGAGAATTGCAGTGAAGGAGATCAAGAATCTGTTACGGATGAATACTCGTCCATGAACAGCAAAGCCCTTCAAGTCCAAGACCTACTCAAGCAAATCAACGGGCAGAAGGCAGCAAATGAAATCGAACAAGCCCTCACTCAGTTAAAACTGTTGCCGAATGAAGATCTAGTGCTTAACGTGCTTCGTCGGCACCGTTCCGATTGGAATTCAGCTTATACGTTCTTCAACTGGGTCTCCAACGCAAGTGGGTACTCACCTGGAGCTGGCTCTTATAATGAAATCCTTGACATTTTAGGCCGAATGAAGCGTTTCAATGAAGTCTCCCAACTGCTTGACGAAATGTCTAAGAGAAACAAGAGTCTAATTAATGAGAAAACGTACGGCATTGTGGTCAATAGATACGCAGCAGCACATAAGATAGAGGAAGCCACCGAGTTCTTCTACAAGAGAAGAGAATTCGGGCTTGAGCTTGATTTAATAGCTTTCCAAACACTTCTATTATCGTTGTGTCGCTACAAGCATGTAGAGGCAGCAGAGTTTTTATTTCATTCCAAAAAGCACGAGTTTCGGCATAACATAAAGACCATGAACATCATCCTCAATGGGTGGTGTGTTTTGGGTAGTTTACGTGAAGCAAAGAGGTTTTGGAATGATATTATTACATCTAAATACAAGCCCGATCGGTTCACATATGGTATCTTCATCAATTCTTTAACCAAGGCTGGCAAGATCAGCACTGCGGTTAAGTTATTTCAAGCCATGTGGGCTAAAGGGTGCACCCCAGATGTAGCCATTTGCAACTGCATTATCGATGGTTTATGTTTCAAGAAAAGAATCCCACAAGCTCTTGAAATATTCGAAGAAATGAATGAAAAAGATTGCTGTCCAGATGTTGCAACTTACAACTCTTTGATTAAACATCTATGCAAGATTCGGCGAATGGAGAAGGTGGATGAGCTTTTAAATGAGATGACACAAAAGGGTGGCGATTGTTTACCGAATGCTAGAACTTATGGGTACTTGTTAAATGCTGCAAAGAAGCCAGATGAGGTTGTGAAGATCTTGGAGAGAATGGAGAGAAGTGGTTGTAAGATGATGGGGGACACTTATAATTTGCTGTTGAGGCTTTTTATGGGGTGGGGTGATGAAGAACGGGTTGAATCGACGTGGGTTGAGATGGAGAGGAACGGGTTGGGCCCGGACCAGAGATCGTATACTATCATGGTGCACGGGCTTTATGATATGGGCCGGTTAGAGGAAGCTATGTTGTATTACAAGAAGATGATATCAAAGGGGATGGTTTCAGAGCCAAGAACCAAGTTATTGGTTGATGCAATTAACATCAAGTTGAAAGAAAGAGATCACAAAAGTAGCCAAAACATATAGCTTCTAAGTAGTGCCTTTCATTGTAATTTTAGCTCTCATTTCAGCATTATATCAATTATACATTTCAGTATCCATCTAGTGATTTTGTGCAATATTCTGTATAATATAGTAATTGACTTTAATTCTTCCTAAAACATCAGCAGACTAGCAGAGTATCAAGGCTATAAACATCAACATTACCTGGCTAATTTATTTCAAGGATGATAGATACAGGGGTTAAAGTTCCTGAACAGAATGCACGTTTCTCCAATGTTTCATTATGGCACATGAAGTTTTTTCGGGTCAAATGTACACGTCAAGTTTACAAAAGTTTCATTATACCCATTAGCGTCCACAAAATGTGTCTTTATACACATTAATGTTTATAAAACCTTTTCATTATGCCCTTTTTTGTTCCGTATTTTTACACATACAAAACACTTTTGTAAACATTAATGGGTATATGTGAACACAAAAAACTTTATGTGCTATACTCGTATATTGAAGAAAGTCTCTTTATATTTAGGAACCCTAAATATCTATATTCTATATAACTTAAGATGTAACTAATCCTACGTGGAATGCTAATTGAGTCTCATTTTCAAATTTAAAGCTAATTAGACTATGTGATTTGCCTACATGGCGTCAATTTAGGTCCCTAGCTTTTCATTCAATTTTAATACATCAGTGGTACCGACTTCAATGAGGAGAGAGGCTTCTTCTTCACGCCTTTAGAACTTCTTCCGTTTCTTGTCTTCAATCTAGAGGATGAGTTAGTTTGATTTTCCATTGAACGGGGGGTGTGGACCGGTTATAGCTGGTCGGATTGTTAGATGTTAGCCTGTTCGTTGCCGGTCGTCGTTTATAGCCGGTGGCATGTATTTCGCTCACGCTCCCCCCGCCTATAAATGGTCTAATTCTGTGAAGAATGCATTGCGTGAAATTAGGTTGCAAATCTTTGATTACGAGTGTAGATTCCTATTCTTCTTTTAATTTGATTCAGTTCCTACTTTTCATTGATTGTTGTATGAGGGTGTCGATTCATATTCTTTTTATTTAAATTTGATGACCAGTGACGATGTGTGGGACTCGAGGGAAGAAAACCGCTGGCTGAAGGTAGACGAAAAATATCCATTGCTACAATCGACCTGAAGACCTAATTGAACCATTCGCAGTTTATTGAATTGGGTGAATGAGTTAATTTGAAGCCCTAAAGTCACTTTGAGGTTAAGTAAAATACATACGGTAAATCATCGTCTCTTTCTTTCTGCATTTTCCTGTTGAATTTTACAGCCGTATGCCTTTGACCTCCAAAGCATTTTCCTTGATCTTGATTATGAAAATCTGCACGCTAGAGATTGTACGATTATTACTTGCCAATTTAATGTGATTTTTTGATAATTAGTGGAGAATGATGCACTTGGGAATGGAATTGGAGATCAATATTTTGATTCATCGATGAGCATCCTGAATTTCTACTACTTATCAAATGCAATACAAATTCAAGATAAGTCATAAAAATATAAATATATCTTATTTGTCTCTTCTGATTATATCTTGAAACATGTATCTCTTATTTTATTTAAAAATCATGTAGGTTATGTCTAACAAACAACACATTTATACCAGGAACCAGGAAAAGGGAAATCTTTGGCGTGAGCTAAAATCTTAATTCAAATCAGGAAAAACAGATAAAAGCATCGGACAGTTAATTTAGTAGAGGATAGCTGCTATTGCTGTAAGTTCTTGCTTTTTTTTCATATGGGTAAAAGCATTGGACAGTTAATTTAGTTTTTTAATAGAAAGTGCAAGCTTTAAATTTCTACTAAGAATAAATGGTTTCAAAATACACACACATGCATATGTAGATTTGGCTAATTCTATTCTTAAATCATGTTTTTACTTTTTAATTGATGGTGTCCTGTTGTACTCGTGATTTAGATAGAAAGAAAATAAAAGAGAGGATAGAGAGAAGAAAACAAGTGTTGTCAGAGTTTCTTGAGTTGAAAACATATGTTTCTTTTTTGTTGTTGTGGGGGGAGCTGAGGCTGTTGATATGGCTATAGTTTTGGTTATAAGTGACAATTGCTTTATTTTTGGTTGTCGGTGTTGGTTACAACAGTGCAAATTCATTTGAGACATCTAGGTACATGTTCTATTCTATAATGAAACGACCAGGTCTGTTTTTTAATGCTGACCAAGCTCTCTCTTCGCATGCATGATCTGGCCTTGTGCCATTGTGTTTGGTCTCTGTTGATAATTTATGCTTACATTCTTTATTAAACTAATGCTTTTCTATCCCATTGTTATCTATGCATGTTGATTACTAGGCTACCTCCATTCATCTTAATTTGGTTGCAAACTAGATTAATATATTGTTATCTTAACTTTATGTATGGCCATGTGTAAATAAATATATCCTCACATGAAACCAACCTCCTAAAGAACACATCAAATAATCTTTTGCTTTTTGAAAAATGATTTCAAGTGAATAGCTTCAAACCTATCACCAACAAGCAAAGAAACAAAGAACACTCAAAGAACCCATTTTTGAGTTTGTTTTTTTCATTAGCTTTTGTGATTCATGTTCCTTGTGGTAAGCATGTTTGTTGACATTGCTTAACTATGTACATAAACAAGGACCTAACAGGAGCAAAACATCCAAAGCCAAACCTCCTCAAACAAGAAGGTAGCAATTTCAAATTCTAATAGCATAATATTACTTTAGAGTTTAACCGTATTTATCAATGTTGACACTATCCAAAAAAGTTTCCGGATTATGATTTGTTTATAATGTTTTAAACAACTGTTTAGATGGATTTACAGTTATTAAGTTTTCCATTTTGATAAATGTGGTATTTGAAATTTCATGTTAAAATTGCTTATGCAGCAATATGCAGTTTCAATTTTCAAAAGTATTTGGCATTGTTCGCCACAAGGTGCCTAGGATTGCTCATTATTTCAGTAGGCATCTATATTTCAATCTACACATATGAGTATTTGTCCATTCTAAATATATTTTTCCCAGTTTTTTTTCTTACAGATAATAGAACTCCCACATGAATTTCAACCACAGAATGTCTTGTTGGAGTTCTTTGCCACCTTTTGAAACAACCCTAAATACATCTTTCTCATAAAGCACATCTTTTGCTCCCCTTACATCAAGGATATGACAAGTTAGGAAACTATGCTCATATTCCATATGTACTTAGAGAAAAAACTCATGTATTATTTGAATAATGCTCTTTATCAACTTAAAAGGTGCATAAGCATGATTGCACTACATAACACTGCGCGTGCAAGTAAGCCCTTGTATCCTCTATAATGTATCAATGCTTACTTGACGCTACTCCTTGCATCCAATTCTCAATGTGGCTCGATGACGTGGCATGATTTTGGGGTTCAGCTCTCCATTTATTATTTCTTTCTTCTCATTCAATTAGGCCATTGAAGGAGACGGTTTGGTCCTCTCCTTCAATGATTTAAACTTCGATGAGAGGGATTCAATTAGGGCAAAAGCCTGTACATTTTCTTCACACTTTCCGACTACAATGGTGGTGAGTTACAGATTTCGACTCCAATGATGGTGCAGTTTTCGACTTAAACTATGGCGAGTCACAGATTTAATGAGGGGATTTCAATTAGGTCAAAAGCCTGTACATCTTCACAGTTTCCGACTTCAATGGTTGTGAAGACGAATCGATTTGGTTTTTGTATGACACTGCATAAATAGTCCCTGCTTGACACCGTCGATCGATTGAGGTGATGTATACGGTCGTCGAATTAGGTTTTGTGGGTATTGTCTGTTCGATTGAGATGATTTGATTGCAGCATCGTGTCCATCATTGGCTGTTAGTGTGGATTAACCTGATTTCACCACCGTTATCCTATCTGAAACTGTATTAACAAGTATGATTTAGTCGCAGAACATTGACAATCATTTAGTCGAATAACTTACAAGCTTTGAATCGCTTTCCGTGATCAGAAGTTGGATATAGTCAACCCCCACCCCGAAATACCTTCTTCTTTGATAAATTTACGCCTTTAGAGCTTCTTCTCATAAATTTTCCCATAGAAATCAACTCCAATGAATTTCACATTGTATATTTGCTTCTCTCACCCATTCTAAGTATATTATATCTTTTCCTAAAATAAATTTCATTCTTTGGCATCACTTGCCACTTCTATCGATGAACAATGGTTAATATCGGGTGGGTTCCGTTGTGCTTGTGTGTGCCGGTGGTTTCCCTCATGTATAAATCTACCAAGTCTGTTCATTGTCTCTCTATTGTATGTGCTTTTTTAATTGATTTTTGTTGGAAATAATGATATATATATTACAACCACCACAGCCCCAAACACCGGAGGTAACCGCCGCCGCCGTTAGCCGCCGCCGGCTGCCGTCCACCGCCGTTAGTTGACGGAGAACCGCCAGAAAACCGTCACTTTTTACCCTATATATATGTAATAGAAGATAGGGATTTGTACACAGATGATATACGAAATAAAGCGAGAAACTTTGGTTATTTTTGTTGTTATTGTCGTCTTCATACCAACATGTCATATGTGAGATTGAAAAAATTAAAACCACCAAAATAAATTAATGGGTCAATAGAACCCAACCTGAACCCATGACCTGCTTGAATAGTTTTTTAAATTTGTCCCATTTCAAGATCCATGTTTGCAGATTTAACATGATCCTAAATATGAAATCATACATGGAAAGAGAGAAAGGATTCTTTTTCATGGCCTCATGGGTGCATATCACTATTTTGCTTCTTTGGAATCGACTAATGAAATAACTTATTGGTTGATATTTTTGCGAGGGTGCATGATTACAGCATCTCTTAACCAATTTGGGAATTATCCATTTACAGGCAGATCGTCTATATATCTGTCTTGAGGGACGTTAGCAGTTCAACAAACCGGGGAGGTATCCTTATATATTTGTTTTTAACACACAATTCTGTTTGATGGATAAGTTTTTAGGAACACCTACAGAAATGTTGCTTTATATGCATTATATCTTGCTCCATGAGATAATTTTAGGAAAAAAAGTAGAATTGCATCATTTGGTTTATGTAGCCTTCTGTTATATAAATTTGGTACTTCCTCTGGAAGATACAAACATATAGCATTTGCAAGCCCACCGTGTTTTATATCATTGTTTCGGCTTCTGATGGTAATATCATTTTTTTACACTCAGTATAAATACGATAGACCTGGTGTCAATTGCATTTAAGTTTAATATTTGAAGCCATGTTTCCAGAATCTGTTCTTGACTGTTTGCAATAAACGAGAAGTCGCATTTAATAAGATAGAGCTTAAAAGCCAATAATTGTATTACAAAGCAATAAAGCACACTTTTACTTGGATATCAAAGATCACATTTTGGCTAAAAGGAAAGTACTAACATGTTTCATCGAATATCGAGTCGTTTTCATATGGATGAAGATGTGTTCATGTTAAACCAAACGTTATGTGGTATCTTCCATAATTACTACATGCATATCCTAGAATCATTTGTACATAAGTTCGATATGCAAAATTAAGTTCAATTCTGCAACTGTGAGCACATGCAATTTCTCATCTGAAATGCAACTACATGTCTACGATGATCAGAGAAAGGATGTTACAGAAAAAAGATCATGTCATTTTGTGTGGGATTGAAAAGTCATGGTCAAAGCTCCACTTGGGGGTGGGTGTAGTACCACTCCGTTAAGGTGTGATGGGAGGGAATGTGTGGTATTCACCACATGTGGACGAGGAGGGGTGGGCCAATTAGCTTTTTAACTTTTTTTTTATTAAATTTTTGATTGGTTTAGTTGTATAATATGTGGATACTATAATTTGATGTGGTTGGAAAAGTAACCACTACGAGACTAAGTGGTTAATTAAGTGGTAGGAGAAAAAAGCTGATATGACAGTGTGATGGGTGTAATTCTATATGACCACTCCTTGTACTCTAAAAAAAAGTAAAACATGTTTGGCAACAAGTATAAAGAATGGAACGACTAAAATATCTGTTAATTAACGTTCAAACTTAATTGAAGTAAATGCAAAGGACCGAAAAAGTAACAACCATAATAAAAGTCTTATAATTTTTAGTTAAAGGACCAATTGTGAAATTTCTTAACTCATTTTTTTTGTTCTTCGATTGCACATTCCCTTGGTTTCCGAAACGCGATTTGCCTAAGATAGACGTGTGGGCAATTTACTCATCTATTTAATAGTTTCTCGTTATCTTCTTTGTCAACATTGGAATAATTAAATACGTAACGTGTAAGAAATTTACATAATTACATCAATTTTCTTGCATTGCATGCAATACACATTAAAATTTATTATTTGATATAACAAAGTTATAAATTATTACCGTTTAATATGATCTTAAACCGAGAAGTTGCAAAGATGTCACGAAGGTTTTCCAGTAAGTTGATGCAGATTATTTATTATTTGCAATAATTCAGGTTATAAAACATAATAAGCCGGATTTGTTAGTCTCCCTTAGGTACCGAACCGGTGCCGACCAATTATAAAGGGTTTGCGTATGCTACCAATGGTGCCTCAAAAATTTATTTGATACCAACTAGTTTGATACGGGTACAGCACCAATCTCACCCCTAGTTGTAAGTTAAGGTATATCCATCTTTCATTTGCATCAAGTCTTTTGAGATCTCTAATCAAACTAAAATTCTCATATTTGACTTGTAAAAGACGCCTCATCACACTATGCGTGTGACCTTTTAAGTATGCGTTTCATCAGCAATACGGTAATACCGTTATCGTCATTACATCGTAGACATTAGTTTGGCCGTATTTGTGTGTATACATATACATATATATATATATATATATATATATACATAGTATCTATGTGTGCGTGTGAACGGTGCATATAGCCAAGTTGCATCTTGCTAATGCATTATATACTCCCATATATGATTCTACATAAATATTGCTACAAGCCTACAACATTAACTTTCAAAGAAATTGTGTTCTCATAATTGCTTCATTGAAACTACCTTTTTGAAGTTGGCAAGGTACAGTCTTCCTTTCTTATATATGTTTGACTCTCTCTTCATATCTTCAAGTAATTTAGAGGTAGTTCATATTTTCTGCGGCTTGACCTTCAATATCAGCAGCTGTTTTTCGATCTTACCCCCATTGATCTTCAAGGGAACATTTCATTAGACTATCAGCATCCCCAATCTCACACTATCCCACACCTTTTTATTATCATATCACTGCCATGTCATTTTTCCCTATTCACATCCTATCTTAGAAACCCCTACATCCATCACATACCATTCTTTTATTTAAAAATAAATAATAAAGAGGAGAGACGAGAGAAATAGTGAGAAAATAAAGGTGAAGAGAGAGAGAGGGGAGAAGAGCTTGCGAGAAGATGAACCAGTAAAGGCTCCAACCCATGCCATTCCACACTTTCCATCACGCTCCGATGCCATGGTCTTATCATCTAGCTAGGCCTTTTTTTTTTCTTTTTCTAAATCGCTTACTTCATTAATTTATACTGATTTTGGATTTCTGGACGTGCATTCACATTTTAGTATCACTCTTTTTCTCGATTACACTTCGTATTGTAGGTCTACGAGCTTGTATTTTACATGGCATATCTTTTTTTTTTCTTTGCGAGTATTGTTATATGAAATCATCAACAAGACGTCTCAAGCTGGTGAACGAAGAAGCGCCTTCTTCAAGTGTTGTTCGGCTCTTGGCTTTCATTTCTATCACCTTCGCTCGAACATCGCTATTTATATCCATCACCTGTCTTATTCCCTTCTCAATTACTTCAGCTGACACCAAACTCTGATTCTTGTTAAATTGGCTATAATCCAAAGAAATCTCCACTGCCAAACCCAAATCTTTAACCAACTGAAATGCATCCAACTGTTGCTCGCCGTATACAGGCCAAGTCGCAATCGGAACTCCGTACCAAATGCTCTCTAGTATGGAGTTCCACCCACAATGGGATACGAAACCACCGACTGCCACGTCGGCCAGCACTTCCGTTTGTGGGACCCACCCAACAACTTTACCCTTTCCAGCCGTACGATTTAGGAACCCGTCCGGCAGGACTTCATCGTAGTCGATATAATCGCCCGGGAAACCTTTTTGGTCCTCCGAAGGAGGTCGGCGTAACGACCATATGAATCGGTATCCGCTCCTCTCTATAGCTATAGCTATTTCTCTCACCTGGTCCACACTGAACCACCCCCTGGAGCCGAAGCACAGGAGCAGGACCGATGACTTCGGTTGACCTTCTAACCACCGCAATAGCTCCTTGTTTGGTGTTGGTTTTTCAGGTTTTAACATGGGACCCACTGTATAAACAGGAGGTGTTTTATCATCATAGGATTGGAGGGCATGATGTTCTAACTCCAGAAACGTGTTTACAATGATACCCTTGGCTTCTCTATACGTTCTGGTATAACGAATAAACCGTTTGGACCAGAAGTCCTTATCCGTAAATAAAACCGGCAAGACACTTGGAGGAACCGGGTTGGTGTAACTCGGAACCTTTAACTCGGTCACTGAGTTAGCTAACTCAGATATATCTACACCGTGTTCATCATCGAGGGTCTGAAAGTGAAACATAATCCCAAGAAAAGCAGCATTTGAGGTGAAGAAAACATACGTAGGGACATCAAATTCTTTGCCAACATCAACCATTGGAGTACAAAACATGTCAACAACCAATGCACCGAGGCGAGGCGATTGATCAGACCTGTTGAACCGGTTAGCCACAAGTTCCCTTACGATGGGCATATGGCGCTGAATGACTGCGTCAGTCTTGAAGCCAACGGTTGAGCAATCTTGAAACAAGTTTGGATCCATGGGAGGGAAATGGATGAGCTTAATTCGATTGTGGTCAGTGAGGGAGTTGGTGTAATCGGTGCCAATCGGGTCACCGGGGAGCTTCATCACGAGTACGGTTATGGTGAGATGATGAAATTGGGTGGCCAAGAGGCTGGCTAGCTCTACGGCCTGACCAATATGACCCATAAGTGGGGATGGGATAAAAAAGAGCTCCAGTTTCTCCATAGCCATAGGTAGCTTAGCTAGCTAGCGTGAGATGGGTTTGTTATTCTTGGTTATATATTTTATTTTATGGGCCATATATTTATAGACTAATTATCATCACATTCATGTGACATGTCACATTTTGAAAAAGCTTAATTACGGTCGGTCACTTTACAACGTACCTTCAAAAGATTCCTTTCTATCGGCATTATAATACAATTTGAATCTTATTAAATAGCATTTGTGGCCAGGCTCTTTCAATCAAATAAATCAAAAGTTTTCAAGTTTTGGAATCTTATTACTTTTGTTTATTTAGTACTGAATAATTAGAGCCGGGATATATTTAAACCTAGGAATTAGACATGCTTATTAATTAGGTAAATGTTTAATTAAACATATATTAATTAATTCAGATTCAAATTTGTATATTAGTTGGAAGTAAAATTAAATTGAAACTGAAATTGTCGGCAACAAATCTGGTTTGTCAATTAGCTAGTGGTGTCGTGTGTTTTAAAATTGATTAAATACTGGTGAGTAGAGTACGTACAAATAAGGTTGTAAGACTTTGACATTGATTGATGATTTCGATCTTATTGTTACTTAAAAATGCCGACTATAGATAAGGTTATATTTAACGGTGTCCTTTTTTTTTATTTGTGTCAAATCGATGAACGTAAATTTAAAAAATGGTAACCACAACCTTAAGATATGTAGATAAAAGTAATAAAATATAGTTTTAATTTTAAAAATAATAACCGTATATCATATATGTAAAACTTGAATACTAATTAAAATATAATTCAGATGGATCTTTTTGTATTAGTTTTTATGAGTTGTGTTCAATAAAATCTATTTAAAAAACATAGTCCTAAAATTTTAATATTCAATCACATGTGATTTGTAAAAGTATCACATGTAAATTACGAAAATGCCACTCCGCCCAAATTTTTAAAATTTAATCTGGACCATTGATGTCATTAAATCAAAGGCTAAAATTAGTCCCTTAAAACTATGAATTAGTTATAGACTATATTGAACATTCTTCTAGTTTTTATATCAAGATTTGAAATATCTAAACACCAAAAATGGGGTGGAAATATTTGTTGATGTTTTAGGATCCAAATTTCCATATTTTAGTTTTAATATTTGGAGGTAATTTCTTTTCTATAAAAGAGCGAAAATAAAACTGGTGATTTATTGAAATCACTAATTAATGTCAGGAACTCCGAATTGCAATCGGTGGGTGGGTCAACCAAAGAGGCTAGGGTGGCTTTTTTCATGTGATGTTGGAGCATGATGTGTGTGAATTAAGACCATGCGTATGTATGTTGTTACCCGAAGGTCTTGGGTTTCCTTGGGGAACACTCCTAGCCCTATTTCCGGTTCTTTTCTCTCTTTTCCAATTTGGTTTTGTACACTCGAGACTTCCGAAGATTCTTTTTTTTTTGTGGAGAGAGTTAAGAGAGAGGAAATATTTGAAAAGTTTTGGTTAATTTGGGATGAGTGTTATTTGAGTTTTAAGTTAATTTAGGTTGGGAAGAAAAGCTGATGTGACAACTGATGTTGTATCTAGGTTAATTTGGATTCACAAATGCTATACTCATGGTCTAAGAGCAAGCGTTGGTTTGGATAAATTTTCTCAATTGATAAATATATATATATAGAGAGAGAGAGAGAGGAGGGATCCGGTGAGAACACATCTTAAGTACATTTTAATATTACATATCAAAAGATTTCTCATTTCGAATTATTATGGAAAATGTTATCATAACAAAATCTAAGGTTATTAGATCAAAATTCTAGATATTAAATGTCTCGATAATTCCTCCATGATTTCAGTTTAAACTTAAATTTCAATCTCAATACTTAATTTATTAAGTGGTTGTTTTGAAAATTAAAAAATATTAAAATAAGAGGACATGATATATGCTACTAGCAACACATATCTTAGGTGTGTTCATACTCATAAACAGTTTAAATGAAAGATATGCTAGTGATTTTATCATTTACTAATTTAAGTTTTTATAAGTGTAGAGACACATATTATAGGTGTTTTTAATTATACACATCAAAATAAGTATAGCTATTAAACTATAAAATAGTTAAATTATATCTCATAAATATATATACTATAATTAGAAAAGTAAAAGAAAAATATGAATGTAATATACAAATACAAAGTATATATTATAAGAAAGGAATATAGTAAAATAAACAACCTTACATTCCTTATCAATAAAGAGGAAGAAAATAAAAGTAAAGAAAGAAAAATAATAAATGACCGTTAAGAAAAGTAAAAAAAGAAGAAAAATGAAAAAAAAAAACAAAATTTCGCTGAAATTGAAAAAAAAGAAAGAAAGAAAGCATAAAAAGTATGAATGTGATGTAGAAAAGTAAATCTCATAAAAATGAATACAAATAAACAAATAATATTTAGAAGAGTAACCTTTTATTTTTTATCAAATGATATTTAGAAGAGTAAAAGAAAAAAATACAAATAAACAAAAACTTGTCGCAATTTAATGGCTGGGACAAGAGCCGAACAATGAACACAAGATTCTTTGGTTTGGGGTGAAAAGCCTTTAACCAGCTGCTCTAAAGCCTCTACATGTCTTCGCTCTTAGCAATCTTCTTTATAAATAACAATATTAGATGTCCGTATGAAATATGAATACAAGTTGGTTTTAAAATATGATAAATATTAAACATTAATAAGAAAATATTAAATAATTATAAAACACAAACGAAATAAGAATTTTTAAAAATGACAACAAACAAAGCCAAAACCTAGATCAACGTGGATGCGTCGACGCGAAATTGAGGGCAGACGTGACAGCAGAAATGTTGTATGATGATACGAAGAGACATGATTGAAGTTCTTGTAAAAGCCATCGATCATGATTGTTAGGGCAATAAGGTCAAGTATTTATTTGTTATAACTAAAAAGAATTTAAAATGATTATAAAATATTTTAAAATGATAAAATTAAGAATTTGATTAAATATGATATTTTAAAATATTATAAAGAGTAAATATAATATTTGTTAGGGTGAGCAAATATGATATTTAAGATTTAAAAGGGACATTTATGAAATTATTTTAATAATTTTGATTCAATTTTAACAAAGAAAAATCAAAATTGGAAATTGGAATTCCAATTTTGATTAGATAGATAGTCAAGTTTAAACAATTAAATGTACTTTTTCAAATGAAAGATTATGATTGTTTAATAAATTTAATACATGTTAGGATTTAACCCATTTAAATTGTTTACTCATCTAAAATTTGTTATTAGCCATTCTTTAAGTGGTTGAAAAAAGTTGCACATTTGTCGCCATCAAAGTACATTTAATCTGTTTTTTGTAACATCCTAAAATTGGCCTAGTTGTACCTCTTGTATTTAGGGTTGTACCCTTGTGATATAATTAAGAATTTTAAGTTTATAAGAGGACAATATATATATTGTTATTACTAAATGAGGTGTTGATAAAAGTTGATGAAAACGAATAATAGTTATTAATTA
>JAUEJL010097870.1:0-13520 GCA_032274825.1 Drosophyllum lusitanicum
TTGGAACACTTTATTTATGTATGTTGTAATATGATACTATGGTCGGTTCCTGTGATAGGTAACACCGGTGTATGTTTGAAAGATGACAATGTAAATGGCAGTTGTTACTTTTTAAAAGAAAAATTTCCGCTGCTAAATCTGAATTGTCATTAAAGTAACTGTTTTCGGAAGCGGTGTTACACTATAATGGCTAAAAATATTCAATATATTTTTAAATAAATCTTAACAACTAGCAATATATAAAACTCAGAGAGTGTAAGACCAATAAGCTTAATATGGAACCCAAAAGTATCGTATACAGTGAACGAAATTGAAACTAATGTCATTGGTATTTTAATTTTAATTGTTAATAATTTTGTTTTATGTAAAGTAGAAAATCTTATATTTTAAGATTGTAAATCTTTATTTTCAGAGGATAACAAAAAGTCACATAAATAAACTTGATCCTTGTTTCCATACTCTATAAAGTGTCCCAAGACAAAACAAAATATCAATCCTTCATAAGACAAACATGATATTTATTTCCATACCACAAAAATAAATCTGATCCTTGTTTCCATATACTCTCGAGTCTTGATCATTGATCAGGACTCTACCTTTGAGCTGTTTTCCCTACCCCCAACCACCACCCTATAAATTACAATGAATTTATCACACTGAAACCCAAAGAAGGCAAGCTTCCGTTTCATCATCCTACTGCTGAACAAAACGAAAACCCACTTGTTTAATTCTTCCTCTCTCTTTGTCTCTCTCTATAGATATATGTAGAGTGAGAGATAAAGAAACAGTGAAGTACCATCCATGGATCTTGGAAATCCTTGTAAGACAACAAGAATCAGTCTCATCTTTCACTTCAATTTCTATAATTACACTTCTTTCTTTGCATCTTTGATGTCTTTTTTGATGTCCGCATCATCATCATCTTCATCGAACCCTTCTTGTATCCCCATTACGCATTTGACTGCTAAAGAATACAATTGAACTGATAGATTTCATCATCTTTTGTCTGTATTTCATCACTGGTTTCTTGCGAAGTTTAATCTCTGTCTACCCATTTTGAAGAAATAATGTTGATTGCTTCAGTACCTGGGGTTTTTGGTCCACAAAAGATTACTAGTTTTTCGATTTATCGGCCACTTTTCAGGTAATTTAATCGACTTTTGTTTAGTTGGGTGTTATTATTTCAAGATTTTCGTAGATGGGTTCTCTTCTTTTTGATTAATTTTGCAAAATTCTGATGAGGGTTTTGGTACTGTGGCGTAAATTGTGCATGTTTCAATATGGGTTCGTTGTCAATTGTTATAATCAGGTCTGGATTTGATCGTAGTGTTGATAAGAAATCCAAGAAATTAACTGATTTCACTACTCCGGCCGACATGATCAAACGAAAGAAAAGGAGGTTGAGCTTATCAGCCATGGCGGCAGCTGCTTCTGTGAAAACTGGTGGTTTTTCTCCTCCCAAATTCTACCAGGAGGTCTGAATTCATGTTTCTTTTTTCAAATATTTGAACACCCTTTATGAATTTCTGCAGTTAGATTCAACCAATATCTAATTTTCCTTGTTTCTTGTGTAAATTCTTTAATGGGGATTAGGATTTTGTGACTAGAATCTGACTTTGTTATCATGAAAAACTTCAGGTTCAGACTGCTGCAAGAGCAAATTTTACACAAGAAATATCTTTCCAGTCTAAGGACAAAGACATATCCCTAGCTAAGGTGACTTATATGAAAGTCCTTTACTTTATTGTAAAATTATTGGCTAGGATAAAAAGACATCTTGCCATGAAAAGAATTATCTTTTTATGTGGTCCCATAATTTTCTTTCTTTATTGCAAGTAGTTGAAGGCATCATGATTGCATTAGGATTAGGATAGAGAGTAGTGTGACGCGGTGCCATGCTTTCAAATTTCGTGACCATTTGAACAAGGGAGGATATGTATCCTCTTACGAAATCCTTTTACTCATTAAATAAAGACAAGTGTCAAAATTAATGGAGTAGACGATGAAAGAGAATTGGTAGATTATAAGTGTCATCATTTAGTGAGTAGGACATTGTAGGATACATGGAGGTCTTTTGGCCAATTATGATGACGTTTATGTAAACCTTGCGTTTAATGGTTGCAAGTTGTAGTGGAAATGGGAATATTGGATCTTGGTTTGTCATTTTTTCTTTATGATTACTTATTATTGTTCATATTTGATTATTGTTTAGTGAATTAGGCTCAACCATTCATGTTATTTCTTATCTTTTCTGGTACCTGAACACTACCTTTAACTAATTATTCCTAAAAATTCCAACTTTCTAGTAATTATTGACGTAATTGTTTGATGGATTGTAGGATTCTATGAGGCTTATGTTAAATCTTTTTCATTGCTTATAGTGGTTCCCATGTTCATTGTACCTTCGCCTAATGTATTGATCCCTTTTTTATATATTTAGACATTACCATCTTGTAAAGAAATCAAAGGTGACGTAAGGCAAATGAAAACGCCTGTGCATAGCGCTAGAATTAGTAATCACATCACCTTTACTTGTAGCACCAAATAATACATGAATATGATTTGCAACCTTATCCTTCATGTGCCTTTCAGAGACTGATTTTCTTTTCACGTTTTCTACTTGGTTTTTATGTTGCAAGCAGATCACTTTTCTTCCAAAAAAATGCAAAAAGAAACATTACCCTTTGCAAGAACCAGCAGTTCTGGACAAACCTTAGAGGGTTTCTTTCTTTTGTTTTTTGTTTTTTTGTGGCATCTTTGCAAAAAAGATGGTTAGTTTGCAATGAAAAGTCAAGTATGATGGTTTAAAAAGTCAATCACTCGTCTATTAAGATGGAACTTAATGTTTAATAATGGAAGTATCAGAATGGGTCTATTTGGGTTATACTTTGGTGAAATCAAAATATTAAGTAAACAATAAACATGTCAAACCGGTCATGGTTGACCAAAATTTATTTTTTAATGCAAACAACTTCTAAACCATCTCATTCAGTAGATCAGATTAATGTTGTACCTATATAGTTTATATTATGGCATCCAACAGGATCAACACACCAACTAATTATAATTTATTTTTGTAATTTGAATAGAAAGTGTTGGGTCAACACGACCATAGCCCTCCCAAAAAATCACCTGTTTTGACCTGTTACTCAACACCACTGTTTTTTTCCATCAATAATTTAAATCATTTTTTAAAGAAATCAAAATTAATTTTAAGTTTGGGGGCTTGAGTGGAGGTTATTTGTATTCCTCGGAAGCCCCCGCCGCATACCCCCCTTTCACGAATTGCTGAACTAGAACAAAGGAAAGAGAACAATGTTCGAATATCAATGATCAAATAGAGAGTCTTGACCAATTTGAAAGATCATCTCTGCAGACCTTGCTGCATATTTCAGCTGAAGATGAGGCGTTTATAGCTTACAATCGCGAGATAGATGCTAATTCATTCCAAAATGAACACAAAGGTAACAAGATGTCATCTGTAGGCCAAGATTCAAATCTCACAGAGTCTATGCTTATGGCGGGAAAGAAAATTGAAGAGTGGTTGTTAGAATTGGATGCCATTGCAAAAGAAGTCGAGGTTGAACTAATTTCAAGAGATATAGGTTGCCATTTGATTGAAGTTTTGGAGGCAGTCAACAAAGTCCTTTTTGAGTCCAGAGGTTTCAAAAGGTCAACCATTGTGGATTCTAAATGTTCCTATTTGCATTCTGTTTTAAGTTCAAAATGTGGCAGTGGTAAATCCTCTTTCCTTTTCTGGCAAGTATTCGAGTTTTTGAACTTTAGTAAAACTATGTAAAAAAATTGTGTTTTTTTCAGACTCAAGATATGTTGCGTAATTTAAAGATTTTTACCTGATATTAAGAGAATGTTTTTTACAGCAATTTTGCTTAGCATAATCTACATTGAGGTATGTCGAAGACTTAATTTGACTATTGTTGGATCCCGGGTGGGGGAAGACTTTTTGATCTGGCCCCAAACAGGAAATCCTGAGGTAAGATGACTTTAAAGTGTCTGGATATTTACTTAATGTTGGAGTTTGTTAATTAATTATCTAATTTTGCAACTTCAAGTAAAGTTAGATTTTAGTATTTGAATAAAGAGATTTAGCTTCTTGATTATTTGAGGGTCAAATAATCAATTTCAAATTAAGGTTCAAAATTACTTGTCTAGAGGTAAAATAAAATTATGTATGCACCCTTTCTTTTACCATTGTTTGAGAGACTTTTATTCCCATTTAACAAAAATCGTCTCCTTTCGGAATATGTCTTTTGTTCATTTTACTGATTGATTTGTTAAATAATAAGAATTTTTCAAATACTCAAACTTTTCATTATCTTATTGTTACAATAACAAGTTACAACTTCAAGCAGATACACATACAAACGCTATCTTGTACTGGTACTTATATCGAAAACTTTTTTTATTTGATTTTGATTATTAATAACGCATAATCACTTCCAAAGGATACGTCTAAATGCCCCTACATCTTCAACAGGAGCTTTTTAAGGTAAATTCAGGGCACAGCTTATTCGGGATAGTTAACGGAAGGTGTGTTGAGGACCCGAAGTCAAAGGCATCAGACTTAAACAGCAATTCACTTCCTGGACTCGACATTGCTACAAACCGGGATATCATTGGGATTTATCTTGCTAATTTGATTGTAAGAAGTTTAACAAAATCACCTGTTATCAGGATAAAAAGCTTCGCAGTTTTAACTTTCTTGATTGTTTTTGACCCCAACAGAGACTTCATTGGAAACGTGCTTCAAGAATGACTCGGGGGTTAATGTTGAATTCTCCGCTTAGGCCTATTCATGATGATAAGACTGATGGTTTATGCTTACCATTGTTGCGTCCACAAGATCTTAGGTACACATGTCAAATTACTGAACCGCCCTTTGTATCACACGATCACTTTCATAATTATTTAGGCACTTCTTTCTGTTTTCCCTACAGGTTGCAAGATTGACATGAGAATTGAGAGGAGAATTTGTTAAATAGTGACCAATGCCCATAAACCCTGCTTTCCAATATTAAGAAATAAAACAAAAGGATCAAGTTCAATATACAATCCACGCAAAACATGAATAGTGTCCTCGTTTGAATTGATTTTGAGCTTAAATTTGCTAAATTGACCCAAAAACGGACACACCTCATGTTTCTAACCAGTTGCATAAAGATTTTTTAATAATATTTTATTTCAATGCTTGTGACATGCATAACATATCTACCATGCTTTGGACTGATCTCAGCTTGCATATTACCCTTTTCATGTCTAATGCTTCAATTTACAAGCTCTATACATTGTTATGATTTCTCCTATTTAGATTAGATAAAATATTCCTTATTATAATATAGAACTATTACATGCAACTTTGCATTTTAGGGGCAATTCTTTTTCTAATTACATTGCTTCTTGCTCTCTCTGATAGTCTGATATGGTTAGCTGTTTTCTTTCCTAAATTATATATGCCTGTGTGGATTTTACAATTAAATCTACCACATCACTCATATGATAATTACTTAGAAGTCAAATGTTGAATCTATTAAAATACATTGGGAAAAACATACTCTTGTACAACTCGTATTTGAAGTCAAAATATCGACTGTAAACCAAGAACTTGCTTTGAAACAAATATAATACTAGCTTATAACTTGACTTGTACTCTAAATGAGTTGGTTTCTTGCTTTTAGCATGTCGCATCTTCTTTTCTTTTTTTCCACTAGGCTGGCTATCATGGCATCCGAGAAACTTCTGATATTACAGCCACATAATTGGGCTTTGAGGAGAGATCATGGCATGATGTTGTATTTCAGCAGGTATGAGATTTCAAATTGTGATCTTCTGCCAACACTCGCGCCAAAACCATCCCGCTGGCTTTTTATCTTACTTATTTATCTTTTTGTGGTGTTAATTGCAGGGAATATGGAGAGGCAGTTCAAGAACTAAGCATATGCATGGCTTTTGCACCTGAAGAAGAGGCCGAAATCTTGGAACCTTTTGTGGAGAAGTTGCATTTGTTGAGACTCGAGTCGTCTTGGAAATCATTGGGACATACAGGTCGTTTGACGGTTCCATGAAAACGACTTTTGATTGTACAAAATTTGTGAATCTATTCATATGAAGTTGTATTACCATAACAAGTGGATCTTAGGCTTGTTTAACCTTGTAATCTGTAGGGCTGCAACTTGGCTTGAACATGGTTTTTCCTCATCTAATTTTTTGTATTATGAGTTAAAATTAGTAATAGTACTCTATAGCAGTGTGCTTCTGTAACTAGTGTAATCTCATGTTTTATTCAGGTCATGTTTAAACTTTGTAAAACATACATTATTTATTAGTTTAACAATTTCAAGCCAAGTAATGTTTTATTGAGTATAAACATATCATTAGTGAAATTATTTGTTAAACTTGGTCACCTGGGTCTTGTAAGTGAATAATACACAATTTAAGTTTAAATTATCATGGTCAAACTTTATAAAATATATTGTAACACTCGAGTTTCAATGATATGAATTAGATTTTAAAAAATATTATTGTATGTATTTAACTTTAATAATTTATTTATTATTGTTACTCCATTACAAATTAATCTTCTGTTCTCGAGCTTTTTTATGAAGTTAAAAGAAAAAATTTAAAAGTAAATTTTTAAAGAAGGTATGCTCAGTTTTCATTTTTTAAAATAAAATAAAGGAATTCGAAGGGGGGGATTTATTTTAAAGCAAAGTGAAAAAAGAAATGTCCCAACGTCAATTTCATTTCGTCTGCACAGGGAGCCACTCCGTCCTTCAGGGCTTCAGGCTTCAACTGCGGGTTTTGCCGAACCATGCTAAACTCAACGGCGCAACCGCCGCCGCTGTCACCGTCGCTCACCAAACCCCCGATGCTTCTCCTCTCACTCCGTCCCGTTTTCTTTCATACCACCACTTCTGCCACCAGAATCTCAACCCTTCATCACCCATGGAAACCATTACCTTCCCCTTCGCATTTCCCCGCTTCACGAAAAACCCAACATATATTACACCCTACTGCATCTAATCTCCCTCCTGTAGCTGGAAGTTCCGGTGGTGGTGCCACTGGTGGCGGTGGTTCAAGTAGTTGGTGGGACCGATGGTCTGGTGACGATAATGACGATAACAACAATGAAAACGATAATCCATACACAAAACGCGTTTTCTTCTGTGTAATTCTCGCATTCCTCTTTCAATTTGCTTCTCGAGCTCACGCAATCGACCCCGGAAGCGAAATCGGAACTAATGATGAAGAAATTGTTTGGGAAGTAAAAGGAGGTAAACGAACAAAACTCATAGCTGACAATCTCGCAGATGTATTTGTTGTCCCTCCTGTAACATGGGCTTGGTGGCAATCATCATCGTCTTCCAAATCCTCATCAACGATGTCGTTTGGAAATATAATTCCGAATATGTGGGTTCAATGCAGGGAGCTGTTCATGCGTTTGATGCTCCCTGAAGGGTTTCCAGATAGTGTTACTAGTGATTACATGGAGTATTCTCTTTGGAGAGGCGTTCAGGGGATCGCTGCTCAAGTTAGTAGTGTCCTTGCCACACAAGTAAGTTTAGTTTATCTGATTTCTGATTATAAATTATTAGAGTTGATGATCTGTGTACCAGGGGATTAGTTTCAATTTGCATCTGAATGGATTATGGCTAGTGGCATAAAATTTGGAAGAATTGGCAGCTAGTAGCATTCTTGCATTGCCACCCTATCGAACGTCGTTTATTGTGTTTCAGTTCTTGAAGGAATTTTAAGATCGAACAGTAGAGTTGATAATAGCTTATAAAATTATATTTGCTTATGATTATTTTAAGTCATATAGTTTCTTTGTCAGGATTATTGTGTTGCATTTTGTTGATTTTATTGGATAGTTCAGTTAAATTGCGTTTGTAAAGGAATTGTTTGATCCTAAGTGATTGCTCTTTTAGAGTGGTACAAATCAAAGATTTATGGGAAGGTTTGCTCATAATGTTTTAACTTTTTGATGTTTATATAGCTTAAAACTAGGGACATATTTATATTATTTTATAAGCATGTTTGGTTATAAGTAACCCAATAACCATATTAATTTCTGTAAAAGTTACTCTCTTTTCATGTAGTCTTTGCTATATGCTGTTGGTTTGGGAAAAGGGGCAATTCCAACTGCTGCAGCTGTGAATTGGGTGCTCAAGGATGGTATTGGATATCTAAGCAAAATCTTTTTGTCAAAATTTGGGAGGCATTTTGATGTGAATCCAAAAGGATGGAGATTGTTTGCTGATTTTATGGAAAATGCCGCCTTTGGAATGGAAATCTTGACTCCTGCTTTCCCCCACCTTTTCGTTCCGATTGGTGCTGCTGCTGGAGCAGGGCGGTCTGCAGCTGCACTTATTCAGGTAATTTTGTTTAATTCAGCTAAAAATTGATTTGGTCACTAATAGTGACTGAATATGATCTTTTCTTTTCTTTTTCGTAGATGGAGTGGACTTGTTTGTTTGTCATTCATGCCCTCTATAATTAGGTTTGTCACTCTATATGTAGAGGTGGCAGTTTTGACCCCTTTGTTGAAACCTAGAGGGGGGTGAATAGGTATTTATTCCACTTGTTGAAAATTTACAAAATTTTCAAGCTATTATAGCCAATAAAGAAATATAAAATAATAAGGAAGAAAGATATCCCCAATTATATGAAAAGCACATATTGGTTCAAGCAAGTGTTAACCAACTTGCTCTACATCCACTCCTTGGCTTCACCCACCAAGAGTTGCTTCACTAAAAACTTCTCTCTTTGAAGGTAGAGATAAACCCTTTACAAACTTCTCCTTTTAGCTTACAAGAGATAATCTTCTCTGTTGCAAACAAGGTAAAGAAGACCCTCTCTCTTGACTCTAATTTCTAGGCTAGAGTTAGTCCTCACACACTATTACAACAGGAGTAAAGTAAGAAATTGAAGGTTACTCTTGAAGGCTTTCACTTTACCTTAAATTTTCGATCTTGAAAGATGGAATTTTTGTAAGGAAATAAACTCAGAAAATTTGAATGTGTATTCTATATTTTTCAGTGTCCAAGAGGATAAATCAAATAAAGTTTTAAGTCCCTTTAAATAGGTGGATTAAAGCAAAAGGCATTTTTGTCTTGATGTCCACAGTCGAACCCATGGTCAACTGTGCTCAAGCTGTGAAGTGTCAGTAGACTTTTCTTGTTTTTTTAAAATACGAACGGTTTGTACCACACAATCTGTTTTTACCATTAAAATCTACTGAAAGGCATTAAGAAAAGGTAGCTTTTGATCTTTATGTTTGAATTCTAGCATTAGAACGGAAGGATGAAAAGGATTTTTGTAAAAGATGTTAGATTTTTGCCTAAAAATAAAAGAGGCATTTTCCACATTTGTGTTTGTAGTATTTTTATGAAAGATTATGTTTAATTTTTCTAAAATGGGAAGTTCGTTGTATTATTCCCATTTGTCTTATGACAAAAGTTTATATTTTATAGAAGTCCAAGTATCTTTTATAAAATGTGTGTGTCATTCTTTTAAAATATTTTGAACATTTTAAAGATTATTTATGAGCTCATGTTTTCCTTATTTGCTCTTTAAGACTCGAATATAAATTTTGAGCTTGAGTGAGAAAGTCGATCTTATTCGTTGAAGACAGGGCAACGGCCGCAGATACCACGGTCGACTCACTGTCGACCGTGAAACTCTATTCTTGATTTTTCTTGATCTTTTGTCTTGTTTGGAAGACTTGATTTTCCCATGGAGAGTTTTGACAATCGAGGAAGAAATATTTGCACACATGGTAATTTTAAAACAACAATTTATAGACATATTATTAATTTTTGTTTTCATCTAAAGCGGTTAAAGATTCAACAATGTTCTTCCCAAGACCCTTTATGTGTGAATGAGACAATTCAGATTATGTTTTTTTTACTTCTAAAGGGTCAAACAGGTTTAATAAAAAGTTTTGCCTAGAGGAAACAAGTCGAAAGTTGCCCAAAGTGTGTTTTCTTAATGCAGAAAACCTCCTAAATCATTATATCACATGATTAAATTACTATTGAAACTATAACTTTATGTAGTCATATTTGACGCGTGATTTTTTTAATCAAATTTTGGATAAAACCTCATACATAGAATGCATAAAGGATGAATTGTCCAAAGTTTTCTCTGCCGAATGAAAATAGAATACAGAGTTCGTTCATCTAATATAAAAAAATAGCTATATGCCCTTGCCCCCTAAATGTACCAGATAAGCAAGTAGTTCTGGTGAGTGAGAGAAAGAATGTAGGAACCGTCTACTTGATAGCAGCTACTTTTGTCCATCCAAGCTCGGTGACTGAACTCGCTTTAGAGAAGACACCACCACTGCCGTCTTTCTTGAACAGGGAATTTTTGAAGAGAAGAGAGAGGTTTTTCTACCTAGCCTAGAGGAAACAAATTAAAAGTTGCCCAAAATGTTCTTTTTTTATCATAAAATCTCCTAAATCAATTTTTCAGAAGAATATATTCTTATTCAAACAATACTTTCTGCACTCATATCTGACATGCTAATTATACATAAAAATTAATTTCTTATGGATAAAAAGTGTTTAGGTCAATGCAACCCCGTCACTACTCATACCAATAAGATAATAAGGTACCCGTTTTTACCATTACCCAACCTTCTGACCGCACATCTAGCCAACATGAACCAATTTTGAAACCGATGCTTTGTCACGATGGGTATAGTGTGTTTTAGGGAGATTTTATGTCCATATAGTTAAACTCTTTACTTGACAGGCTGCAACGAGGAGCTGTTTTTATGCTGGTTTCGCTGCTCAAAGGAACTTTGCTGAGGTAACTTTTTATTGATTATTCTTGAATGTCAGATACCATTTACAAATAAAAATGAAAAAAAGTACGAAAAAGAAAACTGTTTATTTGTAGACTGTCTGTGAATAAAAGTTTTGAAATGGCAGGTAATAGCAAAGGGTGAAGCTCAGGGAATGGTGAGCAAATCTATTGGTATAATGGTTGGGATAGCATTAGCTAATTGCATACAAGCTTCTACACCACTGGCTCTTGCTTCTTTTGGAGTAGTTACTTGGATCCACATGTTCTGCAATCTCAAATCGTATCAATCCATTCAACTAAGGACTTTGAATCCTTATCGTGCAAGTACTTCCTTCCATGTCCACTCTTTTAATTTAATCAACATTGCTCCTATTAATAATTGAAATTCCTTTTACAAGCACAAACAAAGTATTGACAAGTCTCTCGAATGAAAAATATTTTATTTGTTGCAGCGTATTAGAAAAAGTCAATGGTAATTGTGGTATAGATGTTCTATGTATGACAATTAATTCAAAAACCTGAATGATTCAAATGTTTTGTCTCGACTTGGTTATGAATTGAAAATGGTTTCTTTTTTATTGGATGCAAGTCTTCCAATTAAACAGCCTAAATGACAACAACAAAAAAAAAACCATTTTAACCGTTACTATGCTTTAGTGCTAAATGATATATGATTATTTGATAAACGTTCTATTAGCATTGTTTATTTGTTCTTATAACATTGAATTATTTGACAAATTTATGGTCATTGGGTGGGTGGTCGAATCTTGTTGTGCATAACACATATCTATCTATCCCCTCACTTTCTAAGCTGTATCTCCTAAACGTGATGTTATATCGTAACTGAATAGAATATTAAAAACAGAAAAGAATAAAAGATTGATACTTATTGTTCACTGGTGTTGCTATTGTTATGAAATTCAAATGTTTTATCTGGACTTGATTATGAAGATATGCTTGTTAGATGGTAATTTTGGGGCAGTGTTTAGTCATATGATTACACTCTTTTGCTCTGTTGTAAGCTGAACGTGTATTATATGACCAATTTACAGGCTTGGTCTTTGGTGAGTATCTGCTAAGTGGTCTTGTTCCTTCGGTTAAAGAGGTCAATGATGAAGAGCCCTTTTTCCCTGCTCTACCACTTCTCACTCTAAAGCCAGCAAGCAAAGTAAGTCATTTTTATATATGTTAACGTCATTATGTAAAACTGTGTTATCTTTATATTTATAGGATATATCATTATATTTATAGGATATAAAACTGTAAAATTTGTTTCCATGACTCTATGGTGACTAGTGATTTAGTTTCTTTTCTAAATTTCTTTGTTATTTTGTCCCTCCAGGCAGAACATAAAGTACTCTCACCTGAAGCTAAAGCTGCTGCTGCTACTATCGAGCAACGTCTAGAGCTCGGGTCGAAGCTCTCTGACATTGTTAAAACGAAAACAGATGCACTTGCATTACTCGACTTGTACAAAAACGAAGGCTACATCCTAACAGAGCATAATGGAAAATTTTGTGTATGTCAATTCAAATAATCATCCTCAACACCTTTACATATTTCATTTCTTTACCTCTAATTTATGAAAATTGAATAGGTGATACTGAAAGAGACATGTTTGCCACAAGATATGTTGAAATCGATGTTCCATGTGAGTTACCTCTACTGGTTGGAGAAAAATGTCGGGTTAAAGTCTGTAAGCATATTTGACGACTGTGGACTCGGGGGAATGCTGCAAATATCATTAGAATACGTAGAAAGGGAATTCAATCATGCTAAACATGATGGAGAAGTTGCAGGTTGGGTTACTGATAGTCTTGTAGCCAGGCCTTTACCTCATAGAATTCGTCCCGACTGCTGATGATCTAGTATATTTTAAATTTCTTATAGAAGAAAATAGTTGTTGGTTTGCAAAATGAATAGAGAATATATATTAAAAACAGAGAGAAAAAAGGTTTCTACAGGCTGAATTAGGGATGTACGTACATGCTACACTCAAGAGTTTTTGTTAATGTTAATATATGCAACACCCACCCCAATCTAAGTGGTGACATTGTCCTTGTTAGTAAGTTGCATCAAGTTCATGTTTGATTTCTAGATTTAATTTTTTTGATGGATGAAGAACAATATATATGTTGATGAACAAATATGTCAGATTTAAGTGTCTGGTTTCCGTATTTAAATTTTTGAATGTTGATGGATTTAAAGAAAAATATCCTAAAATTCTTGTTATTCAGAGAAAATCAAATAAATCTTGATAACAAGAACAAATAAATCGGTAATAAAAAGAAAATCAAATGAATGTCTCAAACCCTTGCTTATTAAGCTTGGCTTCAACATCTCAAGAAGCGTGGAGTACTCTTGCCAAAAAACACACACACATATAGGGTAAAGATCCAATAGAAACGGTCTTAAAATGCGCAATGATAAAAACATTGCATCTCGGCTAATAAACAATGCAATTTGTCTATAAAATCACTACATCTAACTTGAAATCATTGCATCTCGGCTAATAAATACTCCATCTTGTAAAAAAATCACAACATCTTGTGAAAAACGAAGGCCTCACGTTGTGCGGTATACTCCACAACGTGGAGTCCAGCCGCCATTTTTCGATGTCGCACGTCGTGCGGTCTTGCTCCACGATGTGGAGCCATTCGCACGGTGTAAATGTTCCTATTTGATCCCGG
>JAUEJL010097880.1:0-13519 GCA_032274825.1 Drosophyllum lusitanicum
TGACTCTAAAAAGTCAAAATTGATTTTTTAATTTTAAGTGAATGAACGGTCAAGATTAAATATTTTTTTAAATGAATATTCAGATTGTTTAATAAATTTTATCAAATTAGTCTTTTATTTATATTAGAAGATTAGAATTTAAATTAAGAGAATGAATGAAAATATAGCACAAGGATTATTTGTGTAATTTTATGTGTAGGAGATGCTAAAATGTAAGAAAATCAAGTTTGAGCGACTAAAAAGGAAAAAATTACGAGTACTTTACGACCCAAGAACCCAATTCATAATTTATATTAAGTCTCAAGAACGAATTTGTAATTCAGAAAAATAAAATAAAATATAAATATATTAAGAATCTTCTAATATAAATAAAATACTAACATCTATCAAATTTATTAAACAATCTTAACCCTTTATTTGATAAAAAAAATATTTAATTGCTCAATCATAACCATTTATTTAATCAAAATTAGAATTTTAATTTTGACTTTTCTTGGTCTAACATTGAATCAAAATTATTAAAGAAATTCCATATATACCTATCTTATATCTTAAAATATTATATTTGTCCACCCTAATTTACAAGTATCATATTTATTTTTTATAATATTTTAAATTTAACCATATTCTTAATTTTTATCATTTTAAAATATTTTATAATGATTTTAATTTTTTTTAACTATAACCAATAAAGGCTTTACCTTATTCCCCTAACAAGCATGATCGATGGCTTGTTTAGGAAATACAATCACGTAATTCGTATTATCATACCACGTTTCTATCGTCATATCTGCTCTTAACATCGCGTTGACACATCTATCATTGATTTGGGTGTTGAAATCGTTTGTCGCTATTTTTTAAAATTCTCATTCCGTTTGTTTTTTATAATTATTTAATATATTATTATTGTTTAATAACTATCATGTTTTTAACCAACCTTGTATCATACGGTAATCTAATCTAGTATAATTGTATAACAGCAAAAGGGGAAAATGAAATTTGTTTTGAAAACTAGGATTTTTTATGCCCCCGATTGTAACGGGATTTTCAAACTTTTATTATTTATGAAAAGATATTAATGAAAATATAACAAATAGCAACTAAACAAAATGAATAGTTAGTGTGATTATCTTTTCATTTAAAAAGATTCATGTGGTTTCACGTCATTTAGTCATACTTATGTAGGTGCAAAAACTTGCATGCTTTATAATTAGGGTTTAGTTTTTGTTAGTGTATTGAAATTGTTACATTTTGTTATTGTATATATCCAACTTCAAAAACTACTATTTGATGTATCAAAGTCTCAAAAACTACCATTTAGTATATCCAACCTGGTATAACATATCACTCGCTGACGTGACACTGGTTTTGATGACATGGCATTTGACTTGAGTGTTGAGATGTAATTTCTTTATTTAAAAATAATTGATAATAAGAATAAGAATAAGAATAAATAATTAAATAGATAAAAACTTTATGCATATTTGATATGCGATTTTAAAGGGATTGTTTGACATTTTCACGTGTCGATTTCAACTTGTTCATCGGCGATTTCAAATGGAGGGTTTCATATGTGATTTCAACCTCTTCGACAGATTCATGTTTCGATCTGGGTTATCAAGGGTTCCAATGTGATTAATTTCTTCACCTGTTAGGGTTTCTCCTGGTTCCTCTTCTTGAAATGGATGGTTCTTCAATAGATCTAGTTCTACAGATTCATGTGTCGATTATCAAACCCAATTCTGGTTCGACAGATCTGGTTCAATTATAGAGGATTCCATCGATTCAATCTATCCAAAGGATTCCAAGTAAGTTTCAATTATGGTACAAAGGATTCCATCAAGTTTTTGCTCTTGTTCTTGTTATTGGTTTAATCTGGTTCGTGTGTTCGATTATCAAACCCAGATCCTTTATGCTCTTCTTGTTCTTGGTTCGTGTCCAAGTTCTTGTTCTTGTTATTGGTTTAGATCTTAGTTTTTGGTTCATCCTCGAGAAAACCATCATATTTGAGTTTGATTTTAGGTTTTCGTTTTCTGTTTTGAGTTGATTTGGCAATATCTATACATGTTAATGGACTTTGCTTGGAATTCCAAATCAATTTTGATCGATTCAAGTCTAGATTTTGAGTTTGATTTGGCAACATGTGGTTTCGCTTCCAGGTCTGTTCATGGGTTCTACATGGTGTTCTTCATCATCTTCATCTTCATGTTAAATTTGCTTGGAATTAAATAAAAATACTAAATTAATAAGGGGCTAAATCTAATGTGGCATTAATTACTGATATGGCTATATATTTGGCATTTGAGTGACATCAAAATAAATAAAAAATGACAGAATTATTGGTTACCTGCTTACAAGTAATCCAATACATAAATGAGTAGTTTTAAAAAGTTGGATACATGAAATAGTAGTTTTTGAATTTGATTATATACAATAACAAAAGGTGACAACTTCAGTACACTTTTGAAAACTAAACCCTTATAATTAATAACTCAAATATATGATTGATTTTCTAGCTGTGAATTTTTTTGGTTTAAAACAGATGTAACTTTTCTTACTATATATTTTATTGAATCCTAGCTCCAAAAAGTATAAATAGTTACAACAACAACAACTAACAAAAAGAAAAAAAGTTTCCACCAAATATTGGAAGGCATCTCAAACCCGGAAATTACCAAAGGTAAATTGATGCCAAATATCTAGTGGCATAATCCAAGTGTTCCAAATCAAAGCAACCCGAACCGACCAAATCAGGCCAATTTAACCTAAACATAAATGACGGATTACCAAAGTGACACTTTGCCAGCCAATTTAACCTAAAATTTGACTATCAAATAAGCATGCATACATACATATTAGGGGTAAAAACTGGATGAGTTGGGTACCATCACACTATCCGAGTGAGAATGGGTTGGATAAGTTTTTTATTGATAATTTTTGTATTAGTTTTAGACCTTCCCATTCCCATTCCCCTTCTCCATCCACCACAACCCCTGCCTGCGATCTATCTGCAAAAGCAAGTGAAAAGTATATCGAGTATAAAAGATCTACAATACTTCAAGAATGCATGAGCCCACATTGCTTTGTTACTATACTTCACTCGCCAAAAGATGTTATAGAGAATGTACGTGTGTTAATAATTAGGTATAATATCATTTGATAGAAAAATGGGAATTTGAGTATCCATACGTACCTTCAGAAAGGCGGGGGAGAAAAACTGAAACAAAAATGGTTTCTTCTTTTTAGCATTGTCTTCAATTCGGTCTGTAACGGAAAAATACCTTGTCATTTGCTCGTGTTTAGTTTTTAAATTGGCATCCTACACACACGAACAGAAGAAAAATGATAAGATTTTATTTTAGGAGTATCATTTAAAGTTGATCAACAATAATAAACAGTAACAGACCAATTCAAAAACTAAATTCCACAAACTCCCTATAAATTGAAACAAAATCAAAATCGATTGGTAAATGTCATTCACAATTTGCTGTCATAATACTAATGTCCATTGAATTGAAAGAGGTTCTATATCCTACTACTTTGTATTCCTACTCAAAGGATCAAGACAAGTGTCAAAATTAAGAGATGAGATGAAGAAAGATAATTAGTGGATTTCACATGTCATCGTCTTGTAGGTAGGAGGATGAAGTAGGAACATTTAGTATGAGGAAATATAATTTTCCTTGAATTAATTATCAATTGAAATTAAAGGAATGAGGTTTACGGCCCCGGGGGGAGCTAGGGGGCGAGCAGGTTGGGCCACCGCCCAAGGCATCGCGAATGAAAAGGGCATCGTGTCCGGACGTTTCATTACACCTAGGTAGATTCCTATCCTACAATCTATTCCTCCCATCACTTGCGTTGTTCATTTGGTTTCCCATCATCCATTCGATTTGTCTTCCTTTCGGTAATTTCACAAGAACCCAAGTCTTGTTTTATACAACGAATCAATCTCTTCGGACATTGCACCTAACCACAAACCCACATCTTTAGAAACAATCGCTTCACAATTTGAACTCGGCTCGTTTGAACTATCCATATCTTCGGCAACTTGTAAAGCATAAGCCGTTATATCCTCGAAACCATAACGAATTAGTGGTCTAATTTGTCTCCAAAACCAATCACGAGCCAATGAACCACTATCACTTGCTCCACCTTCACGAGAATTCCGATTTTGCGATGAATGCACTGTTTGCGTCACTGTTGGTCCTGTTTGTGTCGCTGTAGACCCAGTTTGTGTCGCTGTAGGCCCTGATTTGTCACTATAAACCCTGATTGCGTCGCTGTCGGTCCTGTTTGGTCCAGATTCAAAACCATTGACACCCAAATTGTCTACATCACCCAAATTATCTTCATCTGTTTCACTATCACCCAAAGAGTTACCAAGATCATCACATATCTCCACCTTCTTGGTGACACTCTCATTTGTAGGAATCATTGATTTCTCATCAAAAGTGACGTCTCGGCTCAAAATTACTTTCTTTTCTACCGGAGACCAAATCCTATATATACCCTTTACGCCATCACCATACCCCATAAACACACATTTCTTGGCCCTCGGTTCCAATTTTCCATCATTCACATGATAATACGCCGGACCCCCAAACACTCTAAGCTTTGAATAATCCGCGGGTTTATTGGTCCAAACATCATACAGTGTTTTATAGTCAATAGTGGTTGTCGGTGAATGATTGATGAGATAACACGCCGTATTAATTGCCTCGGCCCAAAATCCACGAGTTAAATCGGCATTTGATAATAAACACCTTGCTCTTTCTAACAAGGTTCTATTCATCCGTTCGGCCACTCCATTTTATTAAGGTGTAAACCGAACCGTCTTGTGTCTTGTAATCCCTTTTTTTTTTACAAAACCCATCAAACTCTTTTCAACAAAATTCCAACCCATTGTCGGTTTTAAGCTTCTTGATCTTACGCCCTGATTGATTTTCAATTAGTATTTTCCAAGTCTTGAATTTTTCAAATGCCTCATTCTTGTGTTTCATAATGAAAACCCATGTCATTCTTGAAAAATCGTCAATAATAGAAAGAAAATACTGTCCACCACCTAAAGATGGAACACGCGACGGTCCCCAACAATCTACATGTAAGTAATCCAAAGGAGCTTTAGTTTGATGAATGAATTTTGAGAAGCTTACTATATGTTGCTTGCCAAGAACACAATGTTCACAAAATCCCAATTTTATCACTTTATGGCCATCCAAAAGACCTCGATTGCTCAATAGTTCCATGTCTTTTTCTCCAACATGACTAAGCCTCATATGCCACATTCTTGTTAAATCCGGGTTTGAATCTTGAATTTGAGAAATAGCTACGGTGCCTTTTTTCTAACACCGTTTCTCCTTTTAACACATACAACGTGGATTCTTTAATTCCTTTCATAACATCCAATGCTCCTTTTGATACTTTAAGTACTCCACCCGAACAGGAATACTTGTATCCTTTTCCATCAAGAGCGCTCAACAATATCAAACTTTTCTTTAAATCCGGAACATGTCTAATGTCAGATAGAGTCCTCACGATTCCATCATGCATACGAATCTTGATCGACCCAATGCCAATCACCTTGCATGCAACATCATTTCCCATTAACATGCTCCCGGAATCATGTTCTTGATATGTTGTAAACCATTCCTTCTAAGGACACATATGAAAAGAACATCCCAAATCTAAAATCCATTCTTGTGAATTTCCCATATAACAACTTGATATCATGAGTACCAAATCCGCTTCCGAATTTGTATCTTCCTTGGCCATATTTGCATTTGAACCATTTGACTTATTCTTTAGGCAATCTCTTTTCCAATGTCCTGTTTCCCACAATTATGACAAGTATTTTAGAACCCGGTTTTCTACTTCGTGACTTTGACCTTACGTCCGAATTTGTATCTTCCTTGATATGTTGCATTCCAATATCCTACACCATTTCCCGACACTTTATGACGGAGTTCTCTTGAATGGAGACTTGACCTTACTTCTTCGAGTGAGATGGCATCTCTTCCAACAACAAACGAGTTCACAAAATTCTCATATGGTGGGGGTAAAGAAACAAGCAAGATTAACGCCACATCTTCATCTTCGATTCTTACTTCTATGTTCTTGAGATCCATCAAGATTGAGTTCAACTCATCAAGATGATATTTAAGAACCGATCCCTCCTTCATCTTTAACGAGAACAATCGTTGTTTTAGAAGTAACTTGTTAGTCAACGATTTCGTCATATACAATGACTCCAATTTTAGCCATAAACCTGCTGCGGTTTCTTCATCCGCCACCTCATAAAGTACCTCATCCAAAAGAGATAACAAGATCGTTGAATGAGCCTTTTCATGTTGTTGATTAAATTCGACATCCTCCAAATTTTTGGGTCTTTCACCCTATAACGGTTGCCAAATCCCTTCACGTTTCAACAACGCCCTCATCTTGGGACGCCAATGACTGAAATTATTTTTTCCGCTAAACTTCTCAATCATCATTAATGATGGAGCCATATATGTTTTTTCTTTGAATCGGTTATTACAACTTTCTTGGAAAAAACCCACTAAATTTTCTTCAAAAAAAAGAAAAGAAACACTGTTCTTAATATTCTTAATGAACTGATCTTGAAAAACCGAACAGATTCTTGAATTGGGACTCTAAAACAAAAGAACACAGATCATGAAAGAATACTTCCAAGAAATCCACTGCCTCCACCAAGAATCCCCATTGTGTTCTAAAAATACTCCAAAATACTTTCTTCTCTGCGAGACCCTTGGCCTGTCGCCGTTCATGTTGGAATTAATTGTCAAAAGAGTTAATAGTTTTTAGTATTATTATTATATTTAGTAAAACTTAAGTTTATAAGATTATATGTACAACCTCCGTGGACCACCACCGACGACAACCGCCACCGGCTGCCGCCGCCATTGAAGTAACCGCCGGTTATAAAACCGCCGACCATAACCGCCATTCCCGATGTCTATAAATATGTATTTTCGTTTGTAAACACTGTGATTCGAATATATGAAGTTTTAAACAGATATTAAGAAGTTTCAGTTTATAATGAAGATTTGCAAGATTTATGTGTTTTTTTGAAGTTTGATCCTATCATTTGGTATCAGAGCCGAGGTTATTACCAAGGTTCATCGTCATTTACCAAGAAATCAAGATACCCACAAACACAGTCGAAGAACCACCATCAAGAACATCATTTGGGGTTCACTTGAAATCGACAAAAAGGATACCCAAGGCGGCCAAAATCTAGAAGATTTCTACCACCATCAGGCACCCATCATAAAGGGGACTTACCTCACCGGAGAAGACGACCAAAGAAAACCAAACGGTCAGAACGACCACCGATCGAAGGCACGAAGGCAGAAAGCATCGCATCACGCAACGAATCAGAAAAGGGGAACTGCCATCTGATCAAAGAAAAGCGAATCGAGGGTTTTCTCCATAAAAGCAACCGCCGAAGAAGAAGAAGAAGTTTTTTCTCGGAGGAACAAGCAAGGAGCGTCCCAAAGGCACAGTGAAAGAACCGACAGACTTGTGTCTTGAAAAGAGGAACGACGCAAAAAAGAAAGGAGGGGGCGGCCTTTTTAATTCTCCAAGAAGCCCTAATTTTTTTTTAAAAAAAAAGGTTTTTTAATTTAAGGTTTTTGCTTTAATTAAAGTTTTTACCTTTTATTGTTTTGAATTTTAATTAAAGTTTTTTTTAATACAAGAAAAGAAAATGTTTTCTTGCTATTTAAGTTTTTTTAAGATTAATTAAATGGTTAAAGTTTTAATAAGTTTTTATAAATTATAAGTTTTTCTAAAGTTTTTTCAAAAGATTTAAGATTTAAAAGGTTTTAAGGTTTTTGAGATTAATAAAGTTTTAAGTTTAATATCTTTAAAAGTTTTTCAGAGTTCTAAAAGTTTAAGTTTTAAAGGTTTTATTGAAAAGGTTTATTAAGTTTTAAAGGTTATTAAGTTTATAAAGGTTTAAAGTTTTTAAGTTTTTAAGTTTTAAGTTTTAAAGGTTTAACCAATGTTTGGTAAAAGGTTTATTAAGTTTTCAAAAATATCAACGTTTTAAGGTTTATTAAAGTTTAAAGATTGTTAAGTTTTTTTAAAGGTTTATAAGGATTTTAAGTTTTGAAGTTTTTTTTCAAATTTATAAGTTTTTAATAAACAAAAGTTTTAAGTTTTAAAAAGTTTTAAAATTTTCAAGTGTTTAAAAGTTTTTTTTAAGATTGTAAGTTTAAAAAAAAAGTATTCAAAGTTTAAAAGGTGTTTTAAGTTTTTTTTTCTTAAAGTTTTATTTAAACGATTATAGTTTTAAGTTTTAAGGAAATAAGTTTTTTTTTTAAGGGAGTTTATTAAAAGGTTCTTAAATTATGGAAGGTAATCCGGAGGATAATTCAACAACTCAGAGAAAGGATAGTGAAACTACACCATATTTTCAATGTCTATTGTTAAATTCAACAAATTATGCCATATGGTCCATCCGAATGAAGATCATACTACAAGCAAATGATCTGTGGAAAATGATTGAACCTACTATTCAAACTCAAGTGGATGACAAAAGAGATAAAACTGCAATTTCCTATCTCTTCTCAGCACTGTCCGAAGATCTAACGTTACAAGTGGCAAATTGCAAAAGTGCAAAAGAAGTTTGGGAGACTTTGAAGGCCAGAAATATCGGAGTGGATCGAGTACAAAAGGCAAGATTACAAACTCTCATATCAGAGTTTGAGGCACTGGAAATGAAAGAAGAAGAATCTGTTGATTCTTTCACCTCGAAGATGACAAATGTTATTTCCAAAATAGTTGCAGCCATTGAACAATATTCAGATTTAGACATCATGGCGTTTGACGAAGCAATCGGAATATTAAAGACGTTTGAAGAAAGACTCAAGTACAAGAAAAGCAGGTCTGTGAATAATCAAGAAGGTTTAATGTTTACACAACAAGAAGATCAAAGAAAAGAAAAGTACATTCCACCGCATATCCGAAATCATGGGATTGATAAGCAGTTTGGAAGAGAAGAAAATCCCTCACAAGAAGCAAAGAAGCACTTTGGAAGTCAAAACAGATTCAGCAAGATAAAGTGTTATAACTACAACAGATATGGACACTACGCCTCACATTACCGTGGAAAATCTCAGAAATACCACAGACAAGAACAGTCAAATTTAGTGGAAGAAGATTTGGAACCTACATTACTTATGGCAACGTTTGAAGATTCAAGAACCGAGGATTTCAAGTTTGAAGACTTTTGACAATTAAGGGGGGAGAATGTTGGAATAATTGTCAAAAGTTTTATAGATTTTTAGTAGTTTATTATTATTGTAGTAAAGAAACATATAAATATAAGTTAATATGTACAACCACCATGTGCCACCGCCGGAGATAACCGCTGACGGCCGTCAGCCACCGTCAGCCGCCATCTACCGCCATTAGTTGACGGAGAACCGCCAGTAACCGCCGGTTGGTTAAACCCTTTGAAAACCTTTAAAACTTAAAACTTAAAAGTTTCAAAGTTTTTAAAGTTTTAAGGTTTTTAAAGTTTTTTCAAAGGTTTAAACCAATATTTGGTTAAAAGTTTATGGTTTTAAGGTTTTTAAAAGCTTTATTAAGTTTTTCAAAATATTAAAGTTTTAAGGTTTATTAAAGTTTAAAGATTGTTAAGTTTTAAAGGTTTATAAAGTTTTTTTAAGATTTAAAGTTTTTTCAGTTTTTTTGTTTTAAGTTTTATACAGTTTAAAGTTTGTTTTTAAAAAGGGGTTATTAAAAGGTTTTTAGAAAAGGTTCTTAAATTATGGAAGGTAATCCGGAGGATAATTCAAGAAATCAGAGAAAGGATATTGGAACTACACCCTATTTTCAGTGCCCGTTGTTAAATTCAACAAATTATGCCATATGGTCCATCCAAATGAAGATCATACTGCAAGCAAATGATCTTTGAGAAATGATCGAACCTACTACTCAAACTCAAGTGGATGACAAGAAAGATAAAACTGCAATTGCCTATCTCTTCTCAACACTGTCTGAAGATCTAACGTTACAAGTGGCAAATTGCAAAAGTGCAAAAGAAGTTTGGGAGACTTTGAAGATCAGAAATATCGGAGTGGATCGAGTACAAAAGGCAAAATTACAAACTCTCAGATCAGATTTTGAGGCACTGGAAATGGAAGAAGAAGAATCTGTTGATTCATTCACCTCGAAGATGACAAATGTTATTTCCAAAATAACTAGCCTTGGAATAACAATTGATGAACCAACGCTTGTACGAAAATTACTGGATTCTATGCCAGAAAGATTTCTTCAAATAGTTGCAGCCATTGAACAATACTCAGATTTAGACACTATGGCGTTTGACGAAGCAATCGGAAGATTAAAGACGTTTGAAGAAAGACTCAAGTACAAGAAGAGCAGGTCTGTGAATAATCAAGAAGGTTTAATGTTTACATAACAAGAAGATCGAAGAAAAGAGAAATATGTTCCACCGCATATCTAAAATCATGGGAATGATAAGCAATATGGGAGAGAAGAAAATCCGTCGCAAGAAGCAAAGAAGCACTCTGGAAGTCAAAACAGATTGAGTAAGATAAAGTGTTATAACTGCAACAGATATGGACACTATGTCTCGTATTGCCGTGAAAGATCTCGAAAATACCACAGATAAGAACGGTCAAATTTAGTAGAAGAAGATTTGGAACCTACATTATTCATGACAACTGTTGAAGAACAAGGAGTTGATGATACAAATAACAAGTTTTATGATCAATGATGACAAAGAAGAATCAAGATTGAAGATATTTGACAATTAAATGGGAGACTGTTGGAAATAATTGTCAAAGTTTTATAGTAGTATTATTATTGTATTTTATAAAGAAACTTTTAAATATAGGTTTATATGTAAAACCACCGTGGGCCACCACCGGTAAACCGCTGCCGGCCAACCGCCGCCGTCAAGTGACGGAGAACCGCCGGAAAACCGCCACCATCACACCCTATAAATATGTATTTTTCATTTGTAAACAATGTAACCCGAATATATGAAGATTCAGTTTATAAAAGCAAGATTTATCAAGTTTAGAGTTTAGTTTTATTTGTTTTTGAAGTTTTGATCCTATTAATTTTTATGTACTTGAAACGTGTTTTGTTTTTAATTGTGTATTTTTTATTTTTTATTGAGATTATTTTTATAACAACAGTGCCTTCACGGGTCTATAAATTAGTTTGTAATTATGTTGTAATTGTTCTCTTACATCTTACTAGTTATAATAAAATTTATCGCGGTTAAAAAAAACCTTGATTATGAACAGTGTTAAAGTGTATTTTAGGCTGTTGGCTGATGTATATCTTGTTAATTTAATAATATCACTTTGATTTCATTTCAACTTTTCAAGCAATCTAACAAGTTACATCATACGTCATAATTAATTAGTCAAACGAGGCACACTGTCATTGTCGACTACACTCCTTGACGATTTGGTAATTTGTTTTGTTTAAACATTACATTTTCTACTTTTTATTATTCTAATTGTATATATTCTTATGGTTTATATTTTAAAGTTTTAACCAACCTAATAAAGTAGCAAGTCACTTGACATTACTTGTTTTCGTCTACATATTATAGAAATAAATCGTTACTTTAATCAGCATTTCATGCCTTTCATTATTAGTTAAAACAATATGCTAACGTGAAACAATATACAGAATCCAGAACTTTATTTTTCTATACGAGATGTTTTTTATATTATTTTAACTTTCTGTCAAACATATATAACATATGAAAGCTTTAGCTTTTGGCTCAAACTACCTTCACAAAAATAATGTAAATTCCGTCATATTAGTAATCGTCATAAATTGTATCTTAGTGTACACAAAGTGAGAGAGTATTTAAGCATGTGGTATAGCCACCACTTAAACGGTGATGAGTTTTCTGACATCATCAAGTGGTGGGAGAAGAAATATGGTGATTACCACGCAAGTTGTGGTGTAGGTGGTGAAGAAAGTGGTATCACACACACACACACTCTCTCTCTCCCTCTCTCTCTCTCTCTCTCTCTCTCTCTCTCTCTCTAACTCTCTAACTCTCTAATTAGGTGGGTTAAAAATATGGGGTGGTGAAAAATAATTTACTATAGAGCTAAGTGGTAGGAGGAAAAACCAACACGAGAGTATGATAGGAATGGTAAAGTATAACCATTTATACTCTTAGGAGTTGATATTGGTGAGGTATGTAAGGCATATAGAGGTTAGGGGTGAGCATGGTTCGGTTTGGCATAAAACCAAAAACCAAACCGAAATTTTCAGTTTTTGGAAAACCAAAACCAAAATCGTTCGGTTTTCGGTTTTGAAGTCGGTTTTTGGTTCGGTTTTACAACTTTTCCTTTTTAACCATCAAGATTTAAAATCATACAACCATCATTGTAAAGTTATGAAATTAAGCAGGATTGAGGCTGTATTAAAAACATCAATATGTGTGCCACCTAATTCAAGCTATATATATTCCAACTGATACAAGCAAAATATATGTCATATGTTTAAACTTTAAGGCAACGTTGAAATTAATCAAAACTTAAAGCAAATCGATAAATAACATATTAGCAAAACTGAAAATTGAGATAAACAACCAACTCCAGATGAACTGCATATAACTCAAAAACTAGAATCTGAAAATTGAGATAAACAATTAGAAATGAATTTCTATATTAAGTGAAAATGGATAAAATCGAGAAGAAGTGAACTCGTCGACTCAAAGTGAAGTGATGTAGGTGAACTCAATCGAGTAGTTCGACGACCAAACAAAGTTGCAACTGCGAAGGAGATCGGAATTAGTGTGAGACCTCTTTGGTGGAACCCTAATGTAAAAAGGGCGGCTATTTAATGAGAGTTATAGGGTATTTGATTTTTTGGACATATATATTTACAATATTGCCCTTTGGAATGGTTCGGTTCTGTTTTTTCGGTTTTTGAAATTGTAAAAACCAAAACCAAACCGAAAAAATTGGTTTTTGAAATCTTGAAAACCAAAACCGTCGGTTGCTATATTGGTTCGGTTTTTTCGGATTTTTCAGTTTTTTGTTCAGTTTCGGGTTTTTCTACTCACCCCTAATAGAGGTGCATGGATATATTTCACACGGTAAGCCCGTGCCACGTCCATTGTCATCACCAATCTGATGGTACTTTAAGTGATCCTAGTTACGGTTGTTGTTTCTTTCTTTATTTTGGTATTTATGTATTAATTGAGATATTTATATGGTGTAATAGCATACAAGTCTAATATAATATATATTTGTGTGATGACAAGCATCTTTAATCATTAATCTATACTAAAACAAAAGGGATTATGATGTTAACATTTTAATTTTAGAATTTTTTTATCAATCATCCTCTTTATTTTCTAGAATGACTTACAAATGATTTGTTTTCTCAAATTCCATTTTTCTAGGTTGTTGGGAAAAATAGGCTTACAAATATATCCTCTTTTGTTGACACAAAAATATACAACTTGTTTATATAATTGTAT
>JAUEJL010097891.1:0-13519 GCA_032274825.1 Drosophyllum lusitanicum
CATGTTTTTGTTTTTGTTGTATAATTTGAACATGTTTTTGTTCCTGAATCGATGGAGGCATACACAGGTTGTGTTTTGTGAAAATGATTCCAGATTCAATGTTTGAACATGTTTATGTTTTTGTTGTCTCAGATGATGAACATGAATTAAAAAAATAAAAAATTGATAAAAAAATGGATTTAACCCGCTAAAGAGGTTAAAGGTAAACAAAATGGTTAAATCGTAAAAAAAATATAACTTAAAGGCTGAAACGAAAAACAAACTAAATTTTATGGTTAAATCATTCAAAATAAACTTTAATGATTAAACCGAAAGTAAGTGAAACTTTGATGATTAAAACATATTCCACCCTCATTTTAAATTCTTTTGAATTATAACAAATAAAAATTTAACTTTATTCCTCCTAATTGTAACAATAATATAATAATGTTTAGTATTTATAATTTTTTAAACCAGTACATGTATTAAATCTAATCTAATCTAATATACGTATTAAACTAATAGAGGAAGTTACCAAGACTATTTCAAAATTGTGATTCGATGCAAACAATAGACATCGTATAGAAACATACATCGCTAGTTGACAATTTTACATTCAAAAGCGTGTGCTATTTCCATCCTCATTCCCTCGATCATATAATAATAACAATTAATAATAATAATTTTATTATATATATATATGCACGAACACAATTTCAATCTCCATTCCTCATACAACTCGATCATCCGTCTTCTTCAATTCCTCTCAAACACACACACACACTCAACATGTCTTTAAACATGAACTTTGTTAATTTCCAGAAAAACGATTTGATGGTTAAGAAAGTAACAACTCATAATAATGGCGTGAACACCAATATGAATATATGCTGCAGAGCCAAAGAGCTGCAGATGCATAGTCACAAGAAGAATTTGTATCAAGTTCTTTCATTAGAATCACAAAGTGTTAGTTTGAGCGAGCTCAAGAAAGCGTACCGAGCCAAAGCTCGTCAGCTCCACCCGGATGTCTTTCCGTCATCTAAAAAGGAGGAATGCACCAAACGGTTTGTGGAGCTTCGTGAGGCGTATGAAGTTCTCTCGGATCCTAAGTCTCGAAGAATGTACGACTTGAGTTTAGTTGGAGACGGTGGTCATGTTTTTAATGAACGTAAAGAGCATTTCTCGAGAATGGTGTGGGAAACGCAACTCGAGGGTCTTTCGCAACGATCGGCTATTGGTCGCAAGAGAAGGAATAGTTGTTTTGTGTAGGGTCGTGTGTTTTTGCTGATGCTCGATCATAGCCAGCCTCGTACATTATTTTATTCATTACATATTATGAAAATATTAAATATATATATTGTTTGAATTTTTTTTATTAGTAAGAGTACGGTACAATTTGTGTTTTCTTCCTCCACATTATTAATGGTGAATATACCTGTAATATGACAGACGTACGTTCATAAATGTACGTAATCCTATAACCCAAATAATTTGAGAATAAATATTTTATTATTTTAATAAATAACTAATATTAGTGACAATTGTCATTTTATGTTTTAGAGATTTTTTATTTTATTTTTCTGACTAAATACTAAATTAAAAAGAGATCGACACATGTTATTCACGAAAAGTTTTCTATTTTTTTTAGTTTCATTATATAAATTATTCTAGCTAGCTACTTTGATTTAATCAACAATGAACTTAATTTTAATAAACAACTTGTTAGTTTTACGTATTAATTATATAATTTTTTATTCTCTACCATTAATTGGCTTAGAAAGAAGTCGGTCTGTCAGCATCTTAATTAATAATTTGCTCTACATTAAAGATTTATTTTTCTCAAATTACCGTATGTTATGAAACCCAAATAAAAATATAAATAGAATTAATGAACGGGTGAAGATAAAGCAAAATTAAAAAGCATAGTTATATATATAGTCTCATAATTATGATCGTCTTTTATCCGATGTAGATCGTCTCTTTTTTCCTCAACCACTCTTTCAAAATAGTCATCAGTTTTCAAGGACCGACCAATAAACTTTGGTATGGTCGGTTTTGTATCTAATCTGGAGTAATAGAAATCAAATCGTGTTCAAAAACGGAAAACAAAAAATCGAAGACTTGCTGTTCCGCATTCAACTCAAATGCTTCGAATGGTTTTCAAGAAGGCTAAAAAATAGGAGCTACAATTTAGTATGGTGTAATAGCTGATCCAGGGCCTTTCATTAGCTAGCTTTTTGGTTTCTAAATTGGGCCCTTAATTTGTACGTGTTGGTTTTGTGGCCGGATGGTGGTTTCATAAGCATTTGCTCCTTGCAAATGTTTATGTAGGCTCCTTTATATGTACTTTTATTTCTTGGAAATGATATTTGGGTGGTGTTTGATTTCGATTTAATGAATTTAATTGGGGAAAAACTTATTCTGGTAGGTTATAATCGTATTGTTTGTTTTTTACTTAATCCAGAAAGATGACTTAATATAATAAGTTACGGATATGATACTTTCCACATTAAGTTAATGATTTTATTCTTTTTCTTATTCAGACGGTTCATTTAATACATAAAACAAACAACGGTACTACTTATCCCATACAGACCTCATTTATCCAGACAGATACTTTATCCGGACAGCACTTAATAAGAAAGAAAAACAAACAGACCCTTGGTATAGCTTTATAAAAAACAAAAAACATTGGATTTAGTAAACAGAAAAGATGATAAATGCTTTGTGACCATTACCACGACCATTAATAAACTTAATTTTTAAGAAATATAATATTTTGTGACCGATGAAAGAGAAAAGAAAAAAATCAATTCCAACGGTGACTATCTAAAAACATGACCGGTCATATCAACCCCTTTTAAAAAGACAAAGTGCTAGTAGTACTTTTGATCGAAACCAACGAACCTTCGCTCTGTACGTTTTAAAAATAAAAATTTTAAAACAGCCAGCCAACCGAGTATAATATATATGTTTAGTTAGATGGAGAATTAATGGTCTTTTTAATTGTCTTACCTAATTGATCGAATTGGGTCCTATATATATTTTACAAATTAGAGATGATCTATTTATTAAAAACGACAACGTACAATTTTATATCCAATCGCTTCTAGATCAAACGGATTAAAAAAACGACGACTATATATAATTCGATATATTCTCACGGGTTTTTAGTTAATTAGCACAAAAGTCTTTGGAAATTATTATAAAAGCAACGAATTTGTCTTATAGTTCTAAGAACTTTCCTTCCTTCTAGACTTCTAGTCCAAGTCTAGCCCAAAACAATTAATTATGGTTTGATGGGACTAATTGTATGATCCCAATCAGTATCACAACAACAACAATTGAAGATTTTCACTTAAACAGAATGATAATCAATGTTTATATAAACCGTATGTATGTATGCGCAGGAGGCAGAGAACACAAATAACCATACAGCTAAAACAAATGGATAACCTTAATTAGGGTTAATTGACCTATGGTTTAAATACCATGGTCATATGTACAATAATAGTTCCTATATTTTTAGATAAATACATCTAAAAGCAAAACTTAACTAAAATAATAAAATGAACACAACAAGGTTCTAACATTCTCCCCCTTTGTATTCATTGTACAAATAAAGCAAAACAGAACAAAAACAAAATAATATTATCTATTTAAGCATCAAACAATCTTCCTGTTTAGAATATGCAGATATTTTTTTTCTTTCTGCAATAAACATTAGAAGATCGTTCTTTGAAGTTTTTAGTCTTCACGAGATCTTCAAAGACTCGTCAGCAATGATCAGGTTGTTTATCAGAGACTGCAGTAGAAGCCTCAAACTTATCAAAATTTACAACCTTGATCATCTCTTTTATTTTCACGGGAACAGTCTTGAGCACGACACGAGAATAATCTTTATTGATTACGCACAAATGTTACTCGAGAGTTAGATTGACTGTTTTAGAACCTTTGAAAATTTCCTTAAACAAAATTTGTTCCCCCTCTAAAGTAGCTCAAGATTTTTAATACTAAAATCCGAAAGTTTTTTTAGAACATTACTCCCCCTCGATTTTGTAATAAATGTCTTCTTTTCTCTGAAACTTTGTCAGCTGTTCATGTTTTGTCTTTTTAGGAAATAAAGAATCTCATCTCCTCAAAATGTAAGAAACGACTGAAACTCAGTAACTTGATATTCTCCTCAACATTTGAATTATATTTGTCTTCAACGGCACACTTTTGAGTTTTGATGAACTTTGTGTTCTTATCGAATAAATGTGAACTCATCTCCATCTTCAACTCAAACTCCATAATATTCTGCTAATTATCTCTTGTATTTTCTTAAAATCAAATTGAACTATCTTCCGTCAACTTGATTCTCTCCCTCATGATGGTTAGGATCCATCATGATCATCATGCATTTGTAAACTGGCATCAGCTTGATTTTGACATGACTAATATATGACAAATAACGCATCCATTGTAACACTGGGATCACATAGATTTTTAGTTAACACACCAGTTTAAATAAACTGAGTGACCTACGTTCAGCATTGTCATCATGTTAGCACTGGTAGGATTTTCATCTATCGCTGTAAATATCATAAATATATTACTCAAGAGTTCTGGCACTGTCACACAAACAGGCTAATAATTCCATAAGTGTCCTAGAATAAGAATAATATTGCAATTGACTCTAGACTCAATAAGTGCACGAAAGAAGTCGGGGACCGGAGTAGCTGTCCTCCTATTTTCAATATCAACAATCTCCAAGTGAGATGCCAATAGTGTATGTGTTAAATCTCCGTGTGAAGTTAAAACCATTATCTTTTAAGAGATAATTGAGTAGTTGAGTGGGGTAAGTGCATTGCATCACTGGGTCCATGATGTCTTCTTCAATACCAGTAGTCAACATATGAAGACCAGTAGTAGATGCGGCTACCCAGATTGACACTGTTTAGTGGGGATCTTTCATTTCTTTTTATCCTTTCTTTCACCTTTAACTCTATGATATTTTTTAACTTCTCCCTCAACAACTTTTCATAATGACGGACACTCTTTTTTCTCACTTCTATAAAATAGAAGGCTCCTTGGGTAGGTCTATCCGGCTTTGGTTAGACCATAGGAGTAAAAAGCTGCCTAAACACAGTACGCACGAAGTGAGAGAAGCAATTAAATATTTTTGTATATATTTTTAAAGATTTTCTAATGTTTTTAGATTTTCTAAAAATAAAATTAGAATAGAAAGAAAGAAATATTTTTATAAAATTTTTCTAGAATTACTCCCCCTACAAGTATGCATAAAAGCAAGATTTTTTTTCTTTTGAGGAAAATAGCATACTTGCAAGTTTTCAACCTTGTGCTCCCCTGCAAGTAACAACCATCAACACACAAGTTATATCAAATAATAATAAATCAAAAAAGAGTAAGTTTCTCAGATCACCAGGCTCGGGCTGATGCTAAACACAATGATGTGTGAAGTGGATTGCAAGGAACACTCTTCTTTCTCCTAGCCATGAGATTTGAACTTCTCCGCGTATTGAACACACAGTTGTTTTGACTTCACAATATTCTCTAAAGTGTAACTCTGGTGTTCCAGAATATCTCTTGACTTATCTACAAAACAGATTATGCAGATCTTGGTACCCGTTTAAGTTTGGGTCCAGGAGGATTAGAAGAATTACCTACAGATTCATTCTTAGGCATCCACTTGTAGTTAGAATTTAATTTCTCCTTTTGAATTTTCTGATAAATGAGAAATGTGTTCACTCTTTGACGAGAGGTACAAATTTTCTCCTTTGATAACCTTATCAGATGTTTAATAGAATACACCTTAAATGGATATTTTACATCAGGTTTATCAATTGCATCATAATAAGAATTAACAAGAGCAGAAGATTTAGACTTTCTAAAATTAGCATGATAGCAAACATTTGAATTAAACCCTAACTCATTATTGAAACGAGTCTTAACAAAACCAGAATTATTCACAACATTTGGAGTTGTTCTACGCACATGATCATAATTGTTTTTAGAAGAAACATAGGAAGTAGAAGCAATGTTTAAAAAACCACCAGATACATCAGAATTAATAACAAAATCTACTTATGGCTTAGAACTAGAAAGAATTTTCTGCTTCATTTTATTCTTTAAAAGTTGTTGCTTCATCTCTTCCTTGGCTGCCAGCTTCTTTTGCCAAAGCCCCTTCTGTACCCGTCTTTTGATTAAGTTTTTATCTGTCATCATAGGCAAGTTTGGGTTAGGAAATTTAACATATTGATCATGCTGAGAGGTACTGCACTGATTATCGAACACGTTATTTCTCAAATCAGTTTCCATAAATTCATCAAATGTTTGTTCAACAACAGATTTTCCTTTGTCTGTAGATGCGGTTAAGGTATTTATGAACAAGTAAGGTTTGCACAAGGGACATTTATAAGGACTCACGTACGGGGTTTTTGAAAAAAGTTCTCTAAAGTAGGAAACAGTTCGTCATCATCGGGACAAGACTAACCCGAACGTGCAAATGAGATTTCAGCTTTGGAACCATCTTTTGTTTTTGTGAGTGAGTTATTTGCAGCGGAATTAAGTTGTTTTTAAAAAAAATTAATTCTATCAAAAAGAATTTCTTTTTCATTATCAAACTCCATTCTCTGTTATGCCTAGTCCTGTTCAAGTTGAGAGATCCTTTTTTTCAAAATTGAACTTGGAATATAGAGATCTGAGAACTCTGATTTTTCAAAATGATTTTCTGATTTCTGGTTAAGTTCTTCTGGAGAATAACTAGTTAGAAAATCAGTTGATAAAGAAATTTCTCGTGTTCCTTAACTTTTATTCAAGTCGGTGTAATCCAACGAGAGTTGCATTTTTTCTTTATTTTCTCGTTTTGAAATTTATAATTCATCATCCTCAGAAGCCCCTATGAATCTTATTAGATTAGTCAACCCCCAACCCATGTAATCTAATTCATAAAATTGAGCACAAAAGACTTTGGATAAATTCTTTGGATTTTCAAAACCCAGACCCTCTTTTATATTGTAAAATTTAGTGTCTTTTGGTTTATTCAAAAATATAGTCGGATCTGTTTGACCACGTTTACAAAGATTGTCTTCTAGCTCTTTAACTTTAGAATACATATGAGTTCTTTCTTTAACGTAGCAGTCAAGCTCAACAACATAGTCTTTACATTTAATTTCCGCATCCCCTAATTTAGTAGTGAGTTCAGAGTTTACTTCAGTTAAACATTTGACCTTTTCTTCACAAAGTTTGAGCTTTCCTTGTACATAAGACAACTGATCTTGTAATACCCAAGTTCGAAATATATGAAAGATTATTATTACTATTATTATTATTGAAATTATTAAAGGATTGTGTTGGGATTTATGAAATAAAGCTTTGGCCTATTTGGGCTTATTTATTTGAAACAAATATTGGTGGATTAACTTTCATGGTGGACTTGGACTTGAGAAGTGTAGTGGGCTTAGGCCTTGTATGGCATCCTATATATATAAAACTAGGGCTCAGTCCCCAAGGTCTTCTACACTGTTCCATCCTTCAAATTTGAGTACCGGGTGTTTTGTGTGAGAGACGAAGAACAAGAGCAGAGGAAGAACAAGGCCACTATTCTTGCACATTAATCTCCAAGGGATTTTAGAAGGAATCATCAGGTAATGTTTTCTAACTTCTTCTGATCATTTAGACACATCGTGGTATGGATTTAGATTTGCTTTTAGAGGTTTTATGCCTGTTTTACACCATTCGAGAGGGAATATGAACCGAGAGTTAAAAATGGGGGTTTGGGGGTTTAATCCTTGTTAATGTTACGAGAACATGATAAGGAATGGTTTTCATGTATGGGAATGTGTTTTACATAAGAAATAAAGCAAAATGGTTTAGTTTGCAAAGCTTGGATTTTGAAAATGGCGGTATGTTTTGGGGTTTTGTCCGACAAAAATAACCCCCCTCCTCGTCCGACTTAAGTGGTCCTACTTAAGTGGTCCGACTTAAATCGTCCGACTTAGTGGTGTGACTTACTCTCATCCGACTTTAGGAGTAGGGTCCGACTTAGTGGACTTAGAAATGGTGTGACTTATGGCAGAGACCCGTGCCCAGTACTAATTCTGTGAGATGTATGTATCATAGGTTCATGCCACGGGCTCGTGATTAAGTAATTCTATGAATTGCCGATAACTGAGACTAAGACTACTGCCAGGTGAGTATTCTCACTTGCATATCGAACTTGCTATAACTGTGTACGTGTGTATATTCGACCGGCACTTGTGTGCCGGGTATGTGTTGTATGTTCGACCGATACTTGTGTGACGGGTATGACGATTGGCTCTTGTGAGTCAGGTATGTGTGACTGTTTGCTTCGGCAAAGGGTATGTTTTGACCGACACTTAGGTGCCGGGTATGACGACTGATTCTATAATCAGGTAAGTGCGACCGCTTGCTTCGGCAACAGGTATGATTCGACCGACTACCACGGTAGCGGGTATGGAAAGTATGAAATGTGATTCTGTCATGGTTAAACTGTTTTGCTATGTAAGTAGTATGCTCGCTAAGCTCCGCGCTTACTGCTGTTTAATTCTTCTCTTTCAAGACGGGACCACCATGAAGCTCCAGGGTAGTGAAGACAACTCACAACCATGAATGACTTTGATTTTTGTTTCTAAAATTTGTTTCAACTCGAACTAATGATGAATTGTAATTTTGGGATACGGTATTCGACTTTTAGTTACTTATGACACTTCCGCAATTTACTCTGACACTAAATGGTATTATATATTTTGTTAAGTGTTCTTCTGTAAAAAAATTGGGACGTTACAGATCTGAGGCTAATTCTCGATTGCACTGGATTAGTTCATTGTAATTTTTATCTAATCTAGCCTCTAAGGTTCTACAACGAGCTTTATCTTTTTCTAATTGAGAGATTTGTTTTTGCAAAGAATGAATCATATCAATAAATTGAGAATTAGAAGTACTAACCTCAGAACCTGATTGAGAAACAGTCGCATCATCTTCAGTGTCAGACCCAGATTCCTCATCATCATTTGGTTGATAGCCCTTTTCTCCATCCTCCTCAACACTGGCTATTAGTGCAAGTTCATCCTCAGACTCACTCTCAGTATTTTCTTCCTAGGCTTCTTCAGTAACCATTAAAGCCTCATGCTCTTCTTGTCTTTGCAAATAGTTCATTTCGTGTATAGTAACTAGAATCCTTCTTAACTATTCTTGTGCATTCTTTGGCAAAATGTCCTGGATTACCACACTTATAGCAAGTTCGCTCGCTTGTATCCGGAGTCTTTCCAAACTTCCTAGGTTTTTCCATTTCAACTTTCCTAGGTCTTTCTCTTTCTCTTTCTCCTATGATTGACTTATCTTTACCCTTGAAAGTTGAAGATGTTCGTATGTAACATCCGAAAACCCGGCCTAGTCTTGAGCGGGTCGGTGGTAAGTGGGATGGCGCATGGTTACGCGTGTTTATATTTAATTATGTGATTAAAATGATTATTATATATCGCATAATTTTATGAGTTAGATAAACTTGGTTTTGAACGAGGGTTGTAGAAAATACCCTGTAATATGTTAATTAAATGGTGAAAGATTAATTAAATGAAGAATTGTATGTTAGAAAACAGTGTAGCACACTGCGTTTGGAAGTATCTAGAAAAGATAATGGTATCATAATATTTAAATATATTAAGTGAGAATTAATATATATGTGGGTATGTATGTTGGAAGTTATATGTATGCATGAAAATATGTATGTATGTATGTATGTATGTATGCATGCATGTAAGTATGTGTAAAATGGATAAGTTTACAAACAACTCATGCTTAGATATTTGAATTGGTTTGTGTACGTGTATATTGGAGAATTTGGAATACCACCTGCTCATTTGAAACAAGTTTGAAAAGGTGTTGTGTGTGTATTTACTTCTTGTTGAAGAAACCTTAAAAGTTGCAACTTGAAATCTCAAAGTGAAGAGTTATTGATTGTTAAATCAAACCAAAGGTTAGTTTATGATTCCAGCATGTTTATGATCATCTTGATATGTTTTCTTGCTGAGTTATATGTATATATGAAGAATCACCATTAATGAAGCTTGAAGCTCAAACTCATCAAGTGGGTTTTGTTTGATTTGATGATTTAAAGATGTTCTTGATATTTGTTAGCATGTTAAATGATGTTTGTATATGTTTTTAGTAAGTTTTAGTAAGTTTTGAATTACTGGAAATGGTACCTATGGAGTTTTGAGTCGGCTGGAAATTTGAAGAAGAAGATGAAAACTGGAAAATTAAAGTTCGCGGCACGACGGAAGGTTAGGTCGCAGCGTGACCAAGTACATTTCGAATTTGAAGGGGTCTGTTCGAATAGAGGGCATCTCATTCGAAAGGAGCCGCTCGAAGGCTCGTCGCGACGCGACGCGACGCGTTGGTTCCGAGTTCGAAGTCCCCATTTGAAAGGGGCGCTCGAAGTGTACTGTGGTTCGAAGTGGGCGCTCGAAGAAGCGTCGCGACGCGACGTGACGCGTTGGCTGGTCGCGACACGACCAGTGCTTTTGTGGCCAGAAGCTTTTAATTGTTGGACTTTTTGGACTGCAAGTTATATGTTTATATTATGCGGATATAACATGATGATTATTCTCGATATAAATATATGTGAAGATATATTTATGAATCAGAAACTAATTTTGGTGATTGCTGTGTTTTCAGGCAATACCAAGACTCAGTGATATTAGACTTCTGAGTGCGGCTTTCGAGAAAGAAGAGGTGAGTGGATGTAAACTCACAGATGGTAAAGGTTATGATTGTGATTGATGTGATACGTATGATTGCGATTGATAGACTGTTTAGTCTGGTAAGGAGTAATTGTTGATGTACTGCTTGATTGGGATATTATTTGTGTTTTAATGGGTTATGAGTATTCGGTTATGTTTGGAACCAGCTACGTGTGCAGTTCGGCTGGTAGAGATTCTGTTTGAGACCAGCTACGCGTGTAGTTCGGCTGGTAGAGGTTAGCTATGCGAGCAGTTTGGCTGGGCCTATTCGCAATTGGTCGGGCAGTTGTAGACCCTCTCATGCATGCGTTGTATTGGAGGGGATCTAACTGTGCCAATTGACGATAGGCTATCGGTAAACCTTTGTTTTGGCCCGCATTGGTTGTAGGTTCAGCAGAACCGCCGATCCTCTGGACTCCCCTGGGATTGTGTGGCTTGTGTTTACTTGCCTGTTAAGTGATCGTTGCTGTTTGCTATTGTAACTTAGCTTCCTCTCACTTAGCTTTGTGCTAATTCCCCACTGTTGAACTTTTTTGCAGGTTCGGTGTTTCTAGCTGTTTAGCTAAGGTTTCGATAGGGGAAAGATTAACCAACGCTCTGATAATGGTTTTGTTAAAAAAACGAGCCATGTTTTATTTGTAACACAACTGATGTTTGAGATTATTGTAAATATCTGTATTTTATGTGAACTACAATCTGATTATGCTTTCGCAGCGAGTTTTTTAAAAAAAGGCTTAGATTTTGCGGTGTTACAGTTACTGCCGAAAATGATATCAATTCACATGTTTTTAGCTTGGAAATGATATAAATACACATGTTTTTAGCCGAAAAAGATATAAATATACATGTTTTAAGCCGAAAATGAAATAGATACACATGGTTACATCCGAAAATGATAAAAGTTCACATGATTCAAAATGATAACATTTTGATGTCATTTTCATGTGGTTTGCATTTTCGAAATAAAATTTTCAGAAATATGGGAAAGTTGTCTTGTTTGAAAGAGGATTAAAAAATGAGTAGATTGGTATAATTTTTTTGCTTAGATTCTCAAAATTAAAATAGTTATGGTCGTTTAATGTAATATCTGAAAACCCGGCCTAGTCGTGGGCGGGTCAGTGGTGAGTAAACTGAGTTTGTTTACATGTGTTGATAATTAATGTGATTAAAATAATTATTTTATATTGCATGATTTTATGAGTTAGATATTCGGTTTTTGCACGAGTGTTGTAGAAAATACCTCGTTGTGTGTTAATTGATTAAGAAAGATTAATTAATTGGAGTACTGTATGCTAGAAAGCAGTGTAGCACAGTGTGTTTATGGTTATTTAGAAAAGATGATGATGCCACCTCATGTTAGTATAATTGGTTAAATATGTGAGTGTATGTACGTATGTGTGTATGTATGTGTAGTGTATGTTTGCATGGGTTATTAAACACCTCATGCTTATATGAAATTGAATTGAGATTGTACACGTGTGCAAGTGTGTATGTGTGCTGTACTTACCACCTCCTCACTTGGAAGAGATTTATCCATAATGTGTGTTTGTATGTGTGCTTATAGCTTTGGAGGAAAGAAACCTCAAGACACAGCAAACTTGAATTCTTGAAAAAGAGAAGTAGTGATTGTTATTGAAAGATAAAGGTTGGTACATGTTTTTGTTATGATTCTTGTGTATATTTGATGAATTCATGTTGATATTTAATGAGAAAAGCTTGAACACCATTAATGAAAGTTTTGAAGAACTTATCATGTGGGTTTTATGGGTTTTGATGATTTTAATGAGTTGTGATGTGTTATTGATGATTGTATACATGCTATATGAAGTTTGTATTGGTTTAGAATTGTTAGAAATCGATTTCCAGATTTATGGTTATGATTATGGAGATTTGAATGAAGCTGGAAGAAGGCAGAAAGCAAGTTGCAGGTCTGGAAATGGCTGGACGCGACGCGTCCCCGGTTTGGTCCGACTTTGGGCCAACCGACTTTTGGTCTGACATTGATGGTTCGACTTTTGGTCCGACATTAGTGGTCCGACTTTGCATGATCCGACTTATTGGGTCCGACTTTTGGCGCGACGCGGCGCGTCGTGTAGATGGACGCGACGCGTCCAGTGGAAATTCAGTTTGGAAGCTTTTGTTTGTTGGTTCTTTTGGATTGCACATTATGTGTTTATATCATATGTGATTCTAACATGTTGTATATGGTTATGTTTGAAATAAATATATGTGAATATATATTTATGAATCGAAGAATGATTTCGGTATATTGTGTTCTCAGGAACTGCGAAGACTCAATAACATTAGACCACTGAGCAAGTGCGATTGAGGACAAAGGTGAGTGGAGGTTTACTCACGACTGGTATTGGTGGTAAGTGCTATGGTTACTTGATGTTGAGATGAATGATGCTATGATAGACTATTTAGTCTCATTAATTATTGATCGAGAATTGGATAACTGCTTGTGTATTATCTGATCGAGTTTTGTTATGTGTTCATGATGTGATGAGGATCGGGTATTTGATCTGGACCAGTAACGTCCCAATTTTTTTTTTTTTTTGCAATTAAACAAATTCCAACATATAATTCATAATCTGTCATAGCTAAAATATTGTATCACTTTAAATACAACCCCGGGCGATAACCCGCAAAAGCTTGAATTCGAATGTAATTGTTTAGAATACATCATTAAAACAAAATAGTTTAAACACTGCGGAAGCTTGTGGAAATATGAGCTATCAACCGCGTGCTGGAGCCCCGCCGTGGCCATCACC
>JAUEJL010097902.1:0-13519 GCA_032274825.1 Drosophyllum lusitanicum
TTTAGAAAGCTTGGCAGCAAACTTATTAACTATGGGTGCCCAAGGTTCACATTTGTTCATGGATTAACCAATGGGAAGGCCAATTTAATTAAATGGTAGGGAGCATGGCTTGCAATGATGTCTGCTTGCTAGAGATTCAACCTCCAAATAATCCACCCCAACCCCCGGCAAAAGGCTTTTATCCATGTTGATTTTTAACCATGAAGATAGATAAAAACACCTTAATATACGTATGAGATTAGCAACGCTGGAGCTGGTCCAATCTCCGACAACGATTGCATCATTAGCATAATGCAAATGGGAGACGATAGGAACTGAATTTGGTAACCTTACACCATGAAAAACCCCATGATCACATGCTTCCTTTATGGAAACATTAAGGGCCTCTGCCGCAATAATGAAAAGAAAAGGAGCGAGAGGGTTCCCTTGCCTAACCCCTTACCCATGGTGAATTCTTTAGTAGGAGCCCCGTTGATTAAAACCGACACATACCATGGCTGATTGTAGGCAACCGGAAATCCATTTCCTCCATTTATTACCAAAATTCATTTGATTTAAAATGTCATCCAAGAAATCCCAATTTAAAGAATCGAATGCCTTGTTGAAATCAACTTTAAATAAGAGAGTCTTCCTCTTAGATTTCTTTGCCCAAGGAATGATTTCATTGTGATAAGAGGACCATCTAAAATACTTGTGTTTTTAATAAATGCTAACTGTTCCTGCCCAATGACACAGCCAACAACGCCTTTTAAATGATTAGCAAGCGCCTTGGCAACCGTCTTGTACAAGCTATTGAGCAAGCTTATAGGCCTGTATTCGTTAGGAGTAAGAGGACGGTCATTTTTAGGAATTAATGCGATAAAGAATGAGTTACATCATTTATCAAAAGAAGTTGTTTCTTCAAAATGCTTCACTGCCGCCAATAAGTCCACCTTAATTGTTTCCCAATTTTCTTTTTGAAAAGCGAATGTAAAGCCATCAGGACCAGGAGCTTTTTTCGAACAACAATCCCAAACCGCCATCTTCGGTTCTTCCATTGTAATAGGTGCTTCAAGAGAAGAAGCCTGATTAGAAGTCAATTTGCCTAACATGTTACTATATGATAAGATCAAAACTTCAAAAACTTATAAAACTAAGCTCAAACTTGCAAATCTTCATTATCAACTGGAACTTCGTAATCTCTGTTTAAAACTTCACATATTCCAATCACAGTGCTTACAAACGAAAATACATATTTATAGAGTTGTGAAACGGCGGTTATTGGCCGGCGGTTTTGTAACTGTCGGCGGTTACTCCAATGGCGGTGGCAGCCGGCAGCTAAGGGGTGGTGGTCCACGAAGGTAGTCCATATAAACTTATAAACCTAAGTTTTTACTAAATATAATAATAATACTAAAAAACTATTAATCTTTTGACAATTAATTCCAACAGTCTCCCCCTTAATTGTCAAAAGTCTTTAATCTTTAAGTCTTCAATGTCTCCGTTTGTATAGAAGTCCACAATGCGAGGATCTTTGTTTTCCCCTTCATTTCTTGCATAGTGTTCTTCTGTCTCACGAACTCCTGCGAACTTGTGATCGCTTTGACAAATGTTGTCAACAAATCCATGGTCACACAGACCAACTTCAACTGAGTTCATCTCTTGGCTTGTCTTCCTTCTTAGAGTGTTATGATCTCTTTGATAACCCCTTGTTTTAAACTTAATTCTTTAAAAAACTTTCAAACTTTAATTTTGAAAAAACTTTAAACATCTTTTAAACTTTAAATACCTTTTTTTTAAACTTACAATCTTTAAGACCTTTAAACACTTGAAAAATCTTTAAAACTTTTATAAAACTTAAAAACTGTATAAAACTTAAATCGTGTTTTTATTTTAAAAACTTATAACTTTGAAAAATTTAAATCTTAAAATCTTTATAAACCTTTTAAAAAAAACTTAACAATATTTAAACTTTAATAAACCTTAAAACTTTGATATTTTTAAAAAAACTTAACAAACTCTTAAAACTTAAACTTTACCAAAATATTGGTTAAACCTTTTAAAAACCTTTAAAAACTTAAAAACTTTAAACCTTTATAAACTTAATAAACTTTTTTATTAAAACCTTTATTAATCTTAAAAAAAAACTTTAAAACCTTTAATTAATAAAAAAACTTAATATAAAACAACTTTAAAGGATTTTAAAAAACAACGGCCCATTTATGTTTAGGAAAAGGATTAGAAAAACAACGGCCCATTTATGTTTAGAAAAAAGATTAGGGTTTTTTTTTTTTTAAATAACGCCCCCAATTGTTTGCGTCTGTTTGCTTTTCTCTTTTGATTGCTTCCAAGCGACGCTCCCTGCGCCGCTTTCTTTCTGTCGCCTTTACTGCCCTGTTCTTTTGTTCCACCGAGAGAACAACACGATGGTTCTCTTCTTCGGTGGTTTCTCTGATGGTTGTTCCGATCGGTGCTTCTTGTCGAGTAGATCTCGACTTCTGTTCGAGTGGTGCGATGCTTTCTGCCTTCGTGCCTTCGATCGGTGGTCGTTCTGACCGTTTGGTTTTCTCCGGTCGTCTTCTCCGGTGAGGTAAGTTTCCTTTTCCGATGGGTGCCGGGTGGTAGTTCCTCGTTGAACAGCCGCCCTTGGTATCTTTTGTGATGAAAACAAACAAACCCAGAACAATTCTGATGGTTGTTTTTCTGCCTACGATTCGAAAAAAAGTTTCAAACTTGTGTGGGTTTCTTTTCTTGGTAGATGATGAGAACTTTGGTGTTAACCTCGGCTCTGATACCAAATGATAGGATCAGAGCCCATGGTTGGGCAAATCCATGGGACACACCGGCGATCAAGAATCAGAAACAACCACCGAAGATTTTTTGATGGCATGGGATCAGTATGCGACTATCATAAACCCAAGAATTGAAGGCAACCGTGATCGAAATGTTAGGGGAAGTGATCATTTCAAAAGAAAACTGTGGTACCAACGCAGAAAAGATGTTTTGAGGAGATTGGATCGTTTGAAGATACATGAACAAGACCTTGCTGTAAGTAATCAAAACCCAGCGATGTTAAATGATAGAAAAATGAGAAAGTCACGATGTTACATCTGTTTTTCTCGTGGGCACATGTACTGGTGTTGGCCCAAATAAAAATAAGTTTTTTGCTTCCAAAAGATTTGTCTCTGGAAACTACGAACCCATGAAAATTTCGAAAGAAAAGGTATGCAAAAATGAACCTGTTTTCGAAAACAAAATTATACCAACACCCAATTGGTTGGTTGTTGGATCAGACGAGAGAGGCTGGAATGAATTGTGGTACAGATCGAATGAATTTCCTAGACATATGACGTCTAGCATGGACCAGTTTGTGAATTTTAAGTCTGGATCAATAGGATCGAGTAGTAAGGGACTGAAAATCAAAGGATTTGGAGAAGTAGAAGTTTCAACAAAAAGCAAAATTTATGTAATACCAGGAGTGTATTACGTACCAAATGTAGGCTTCAATACACTAAGCCTAAAACAATTGATTGTGCAAGGATTTAGAGTTAGAATCAAAGGCTCAACAGCCATCTTAGAAAGAGTATTTGAAGAGGAGAGTAAAAGCAGTGACTGTGAACACGTGGATGGGCTGTGCAGGAAGACTGAAAGCAGCGAAGGAAGTATGCAAAAGGAAGAAGAAAGCAGTTTAAACACCAAGGATCAAACATTGAAAAATCTTAAAAATAAGGCTGTAAGTACACTCGTTGAACATTTCAACTATTTTTATAATATGTCAATACTTGAAAGAAAGAAAAATCAGAAGTTATTTTCGAAAAAGGATTTTGATAGTGTGATGGTTTTTATGGAAATGTTGATTGACCAAGATATCAATGAAGGATGTAAAGAAGTTGTTAAGAAACATTTGGAGGAGTTGATTACTTGGTTTCATAAAGTGTTTTAAAATGAAGAGGAAAGGGTCTTTCCTGTTATGGTTGATGATGTTGAAGTCAACTTGTTAGTTTTATTTTTAATTATCAAAAGATTGGGAGGATACAGAAAAGTTTTTGATGAAAACAAATGGGGCATAATAGCTGTCGAGATTGGTTTGTCAAACAAAGATGCAGAAAAGATTAAAGACTGCTTTGCAACATATCTTGGAACATTGGCAGTGTATGTGGAGATGGCTAGGAGACACTCGTTGATTGAGTTGGCACTTAAAGCAGAGAATTGCGAAGGTGCAGTACCAGGAAATGCAGAAGGTACCATGAGTGATGAAGCCACATTACCAAAAGGAGAGGATGCAGTGAATCGTGAAGATAGCAGCACAAGAGATGATCAAGAAAGCAACATGAAGACTCGCAGCATGGAGGATGATGATTATATCATCATTTGACAAATAAAAGATTGTTTTATGTTTAAAACCATTAGGAGGGAGTGTTAGACTTATAATGGTTTTAATTCATAGATTAAACATTTATTAGTATTTATTTTATGTATTAAGCTTAGTTTAATTAATTAAAGTAAGTGTGACACTTACTTTAAATGGCGGCTATGTTGGGTAAGTTAGCAGCCACCACAACTGCCATTTGGGCAGTTGGTGGCGCCAAATAAACCGCCAAAACATTAGTATAAATAGGTATGATGTACCGCACTTGTTTCTTAATCAGATGTGTGTATTCTCAAGTTTATATCTTTGTTTTCTACACATACTGCACATATATATTCTATACCTGTGTTTTGTTATTGTTCGATTGGCATATGGAGGGAAGGAACTACGAATCCACAGGAAGAACAATATCAGGAGATGGAAAATTAACACTATAAAAAGAGGGTCTAATTTCAGCCCCAAGAGGGTTAAAAATCCAAGAACCATTAACAGACAACCCGTGTAAAAAGTTGTTACGCCTGTTGCGGTTGATAAACCCATGAAAGAAACGTAAATTTTCATCACCCTCCACCACCCATTGATCAGCCTTGCTCGTTGCTTTAGATCAAGAGTAGAAGCTCTCTCCATATCCTTAATTTCAATAATGCAGTCTTGCCTACTCCTTTGCGGGGAAGATAACTAGGTTCTTTCCTCTTTTATCTCAAGCTCGTCCAACTTAGATTTTAAAATAACCATCGATCTCACCTTTTTCCTTATCGTTAAGATCAGCTCTCCGGCCACTTCTTGATGCTTTCTTTTACCCTTGTAAGTTTTCCCATAAACAATAAGATCGGAGATATATCCCTGACGAAGATTTGGATAGCTTTGCCATGAGATATCACAATTGCCGCCGGCCACTAAAGATGTATAGCCTAGCCATATATATATGTATTAAAGAATTTAAAATTTGTGACCAAAGCATCGAAAAGCAATTAATGGGCTATGATCCGATCGAGTGAAGTCTTGGGAAAATCTCCATGCTTGGATTTGGCCATGCATATAGAGAGAGTCCGTTGAAACGATCGAAAAACATGTCTAGTTTACTCAATTTGTAACCATCTGCACTAGCTTAACCAAAGCCTAGCTTCTTTTGCAACTTGATTCATTCTTGAGGAGCATATAAATAAATTAATTAATAAAACCACAATGCATGGTTAGTAATGCCAATCCATTTCCCCCAGACAGACAGACTGCTAGACAACCATCCCAGGCCATGAATTGAACCCATTTTGACAAAACAAGAAATGTATTAATTCAAGATCGATCTGCAGGTATTTTAACAAACGATTCTTGGATACCCTAAAGATTAATTTTATTTCTAGAACACAGCTCTCTAATCCAATTCTGCTTCAATTCGATCAGAAGCAACACCTCTAGAATTAAGAGAAAGAATCTTCATTGATAGCACCACATTTTGAGATTACCTTACGATGCTCCGACTCACAGCCGTCCATCTGAAAGCCTACCATATGTATTTTAAAGGTCTTAATTAACAAGGTATTATCTAATGATATGTACGTGTGAATGTAAAATAAATTTTACTTTTATGTTGAACTGATCATAAATTATGTGAATGGAGCAAAATGTTATAAGCGTGCATATCTTAATTTGTATATAAAGAAGAATTCAATATAGTCCATATATAATATATCTGATAATTGATAACCGTATGCAAATTTTTTACATAATAACTTTCTAGACTTGTTAAACTCAATTTCTTTTGTTCAAATTAACTTTTTTATTTCAAATCAATTTTTTATTTAGCTTTAATTAAAAAACATTTCAACTATTTGACGCGGCCTAAAAATTTATAGAAAATTCTTGAACGTTATGAAATCTTCTAGAATATTGTAGAAAAATGGAGATGGTTATATATAGAACCTCTTAGAATACTCTTTAGTGGAGTATAGATAATTCTAGAGTTGATGGCACCCCTATATATAAGTTGGTCATTCTCAATTGTGATCATCAACTCACCAAGTGTGAAGTTCTCAATACAAATGTAGAGCATTTTTAGAAAGAGTTTTTGAGTGTTCTCTTAAATCTCTAATATGATGTCTTCAAGTTTAGTGAAAGTATGGCTTATGTGGTAATATTGAGATACAGTCTCGTACTGTTTGCTAAGATGTTAATACGACACAAATCAACGACAACCTGTGACACAAATCAATGACAACCTACGGCTAATTAGAGATTTAGAGATGTTAATATATTAGTCATGCCTGCCTAACTAAGGTCGAGAACTTCATATGAAATTTAATTGATTCTCAGATGGAAATTAGAGACATACCAGAGTAATTGCACGAGATGATGTTTGATTCCACTAACTCTCCAATGGTCTTTTTGTAGCCCTAATTCGCAAATCAAGCTATGAACTCCAAGCTGTGGCAGGGCACAGAGAGAAATCGATGGATGAAAGAGTGAGGATCGGAGGAACTGAGAGGAAGAAATACGATGGTATAATATACGAACTCCAAGCTGGGAATGAATTTTTCAATCCGGAGGGAATTTGTGATCGATAGTGAAAAAGAATAGGGGGAAAAAGGCCGCCAATATTTTTGCTGAGCTCATAATCATTCTTTTATGCTTATAGCTTATATATGTAGGCTAATATGAAAGTAGATATATAAATTGATATTAGTGGTACAATATAATGATGTGCCATTAATTTTAAAATTTATAATGGCATATTAGAATTTTATACCACTATTACTTGTGTATACTAGTGGCATAAAATATAAAGTGCCACTAAAACCTTTAATTTCTTCAATGGTATATATAAAGTGTCACTGAAAATATCAAATAGTGGCATAAAATATAAATACCATTAAAAACGTGTGCCACTAAATGGCAATTTTTTTGTAGTGAAAGGATAATTTATTGAAAGTTTAGGTAGGAGCACACATCCGCCATGAAAATGCAAACCAGCAACCAATCATTCACTCCTCTTCTTGTGGTGGTGATGCGTTAAGATCCGGTAGAAACTTAGCCGGTTTCGGTGAAGATTCTTGGGGTGGTGATGCGCCGGAGTCTGAGGGTTGTGCTACCACCACCGGTGTTGGTCGTTCCCTGATCACCGGAATGATTACTTCTTGCGGTGGGGGTGGTGATGGGGGTGCTGCCGTCGCCGCCCTTGCCTGTTCACGGCTCGCATTCTCTCTTTCTTCTGGAGTATGCCACCTTATGTGGCCATTTAATGCTTTCTCGTGACACATGTTCTTTCCACATATTGGGCAGATAGCCGGATCCGGAGGCACCAGGGGTGCGCTCGGCATTAGGTGTCGTTGCATGCGGGGTTGTACGTCGTGGGGGAGTAACGGTGATCGCGTTTGGCTGGCTCTCACCAGCGTGTGGCGGTGGCGGAGTTACTGTGTCAGAACGGCTTGCACCACCGCGAGCGGGTGGAGGGGTGGTGTTGCCGTTGTTGAGGTCCATGGTCGATCATTTGATGATGTGTGCTTATTCAAGAAATGACCGACGCGACGTTAATTTGGTGGCGGAGGCTGTTTAAACGTCCAATGAAATGGTGCTTATTCAGGAAATATCCGTCGCGACGATTAATTTAGCGCCGGCGGCGGCTGTTTAAACGTCCAATGAAATGGCGCCAAGAATTAAAATATGAAAAATATTATTTATTATTATTTATCATACTTGCATCCGATACCAACTCCATTCCTCGTCTATTGTTACACATACTTCTAATTTTAATTTTAATTTAATTCATTAATTCAAATTTATATATTTATATAAAAACTTACATTTCATATTTTATTTTTATGATTATAAGTATATTAAGAAAACGATAGACAAAAGTCTTAACGTTTTAATATAAATTTATTAATAATTAATAATTTATCATTACTACTTTAAGCACACATAAGAGGATGTTGAAATATTCTAGCAAAGGTTTGTGAGGTTTCTAAAAACACAAGTATTAAAGATTGAAGCTAAGACATTTATATAGTATGGTGATAAGAATGGTATAAAAGATGAATAACACTTGAATGCTCAAGAGCACACTAATTCTCTTCAAAGTATATCTGAAATATTAGAATTCAAGTTGTAACTTAAAACACAAAACACAAGAAAGACAAACAAGTTTGGAAGTTAGAAATTTGATATACACAGCAAACTAAGGGTATCATTCGGTTATTTTTTTTTGTTATCTGTTACTTTGGGTCGGGTAATTCGGTTATTTTAATGATAGGATATTAACCGCTAACCGAACCGTATTTAATATGCGGGTATCGGTTATGGGTATATTCGGGTACGGTTCGGTTATAGAGTACTAATTCATGTACACATAGTATCTATTATAGAGTACTAATCCATGTACACATAGTGTCTAGGGCTGACAATGCAATTCGAGTTTGTGTCGTTCATGTTCATGTCTATTCATTTTCGAGCTATATATTTTCGTTCGGGTTGGATCGCGTCATTTTTGACATCATAGGGGTGTTTTCCTACTTCCCAAAGAGCTTAGAACACTACTAAAACAACTAGGAACATGAATTAAACAATTTAATCTATGATTCAACCATTTGAACTTGAAATCTATAAAACCAATCATACCTTGTGCTTACAAGGATTGAGATGGTGCTAAATTGCAGAATTTAATGATCAAAGTTTGAAAGAGAATTGGCCGGCCCCTCTATAAGCGTGTACGTATGTGTGTATGCTGTGTTTCAAAAGACAAAACATATATATCTAAAAGTATGAGGTATTTGCAGAAATGGTCCCTACATTTATCAACTTTTATTTTGACGGTTCTAACCCTTCAAGTTTTCTAAACACCTATAATCTTAAATAGGCAACTCATAGTATTATAAAACTTATTTATTTATTTTAGTTAGAAAGTATCGAACCTTGGGGCGTTACATTCATCCTATCAAGATTGTATTTTTCTAAATCGTCTTTCAAAGAATTATAATTATCTATATCTATTATATCATACAAAGCATGCATCGTCATATAAATCATATCATTATAAAAACATAATTATTTTTGTTCAACGAGTGTGAAATCACATAGTTATCACATTATTAGATTTGAATTCATGCATAGACATAATTAAGCTTTCAATTCACTGTGCAAACAATTTCATAAAAAACATGCCAAAAAAAGTATGTTTTCTCTACATATGTACTCGATTTCATTCATGGTAAATGTATTGTGTTCTTAGTATGATGGATTTGTTAGTCGCATATTAGGTACTACACAACAATTATGTTTGTAGAAAAAGGGTTGAATACAAACTTAAACTTTTTAAATTAGTTGAACAAGCAAATATTGTTAATATAATTCTTACTAATTTCAAATCAAGAATTACAAGTGTAAGAAATCAAAATTTCCTGACATTATAAAAGATAACAATGAAGTTAGAAACCACTCATATTTATTTAATTATTTTTCTAGAAAGCAATTGAAAATTTTTAAATAAATAAGATTTAATTATGTTTTTGGTCCCTGTGGTTTTTACGGTTTGAGTTCCTAACTTTTTATTTTTATGGTTTTGGTCCATAAACAATTAAACCTCTTACGAATTTGGTCCTGGGCCAAATTTGAATGCCTAAAGTACCCTGCCCTCTATTTTATTCTTTTTTCTTAATTTCTTAAATAATTATAATTATTATAAATATTAGATAAAGGAAAAATAAATATCATCCCCCGAATACAATCCGTCTCTTGACTCTCTCTCTCTCTCTCTCTCTCTCTCTCTCTCTCTACAGGCCACCGCCAAATTAGTAATTTTCGGACCAAATTAGTAAAAATGAAAAGTTAGGGACCAAAACCATAAAAACCATAAAATCACAAAGACCAAAGATGTAATTAACTCAATTAATAATTTTAATACAAAATCCAGTTTCTATATCTATACTATATTATAAAGCTTTTACACCAAATGAATCTCTTAATTTATAAGTAAGTTAAAATGTCTATAATACCCTCACATATATCTCACAAATAAATCTACTTAAATAATCCTTGGACCTAGCGATTTGGGTAATTAAGAAAGTGAATATATAGAAAGTAATTAAATTCTTATAACCAAACTAGATCTTATTCAAAATGAAAAATCGATGAATTAGTTTTTAACAATTCTCTTAATTTAATAACCAAGGTTAATTGTGATGCATCTTTTACATTTATCGATCAAATTAATTGGATAATTATATTTTTATAATTTAAGATTAGCTATTAGTATGTACCAAAACGTTATATTTTTTATAGATTCTTTATAGTGTGTTTCTTTTTTATATGCATTTTTAACATGTTAACCAGTTTCCTTTGCTATCAATACATGACTATTTAAGAAAGGATTATGGTCGATAAGGTTTTAAGAATAAAACACTATAATCCTTGCAAAAAATAAAATAAGAAACAGAACACTAAAAAGTAATTTAAAGAAATTATCTCGTTTACTTTATTTATTAAACTATGATGGAGTATTACATGATAAATAATACAATGGTGTTCGCTTATTTCTAACTTTGTAATTCTTATCTTATTTACTTAAAAAGTATTAATATTACCATATGTTATTATTTTAAATTTTAAGAAATAATTGAATTGTTTTTTTAAGAAATAGATTTTAAATTCATGTTCAACATATAAAAATAGTTTTGAATAAAAATGGTAAATATTACACATGAATAAAAAAATCAAATAATTATAAAACACAAAATAAATTATGAGAACTTTAAAAAATGACGACAAACGGCATCAACACCAAATTAGCAATGAAAGTGTTAACGCAAGGTTGAGGGCGGACGCGATGGTTGAAACATGATATTCTTATATGAAGAGATATGATTGTATTTCTTGTATAAGTAATTGATTATTGTTGTTACAGTTAGCGCAATAAGATTAGGTCTTTATTGATTATAACTAAAAAGAATTTTAAATAATTATAAAATATTTTAAATTGATAAAATTAAGAATTTGGTTAAATATAATATTTTTAATTTTTATAAAGGGTAAATATGATATTTGTGAATTATGGTAGACAAATATGATATTTAATGTTTATGAAGGGCATATATGCAATTCCTCTAATAACTTTAATTCAATTTTGACTAAGAAAAGTCAAAATTAGAATTCTAATTTTGATTAAATAGATGGTTAAGAAGAGTAATCTTATTATTTTATTAAATTAAGGGTCAAGATCATCTATTAAATTTGATATAAGTTAGTCTTTTATTTATATTAGAAGATTACAATTCTATTAATTATTATTCCATTAAGTTTATTTGGATAGCATTATTACTTAAATAACGTTTATTCTTATAAAATTCTTAATAAACCTTTAAGTTTTAAAAATGACATGTTATAAGCTTTTAAGATTTTTTAACATTCATTTATATAGCTTTATGGTTTTAAGAAATTTGTATATAATATTGTATTTAGAATTAATTAATAATAATTTATATTTCTAAAATTTGATCTACATATTTTTTTTCTAAATAACAATAACAGATATTGAACTATGAGAGGAATACATAGCTCGTCATGTTCTTAGATATTATCTACTTAATGATTTTCATGCTAAAGTTTAAGATAGATATTATCAATCACCTGTTCATGTGAAAACCTTTTGGATCCAATGACTATCACCGTAACCGTAACCGTAACCGTAACCCTAACCCTGTACCATCAATGACTATCCTTACAACCATTTTCGGTGCTATTATTAGATATCGTCAACAACTATCACCATCTCTCTTATTTTATTCATTCAGAAGATGATATTTTGCTAACAACCTATTTTTATCCTTTATATTAGTTGCACGATGACATTATACTAAACGAATGTATTACGAGAGGAAATTATTCGCCGCCGCCGCTTTACGCGGGTACCATGCTAGTAATTTATAATGGCTTTTTAAAGTTAAATGGTTTTAGTAATGATTTTCGCACATGTAACTTCTGATACGATTTAAAACATGTACACCTCAAAAAGAATTAAAGCCCCCTTTTTAATCCATACCATATAAACAAATATGTATATAACACATATACATATAACATATTCATACATATATTTTTATCCGTAGACATATATATATAATATTCATAGTTCTAAGGGACTAATTTTAGCCTTTGGATCAATAGTCCAGATTGCGTTTTAAAAAGAGTTAATTTCATAAATGGTCATTTAACTAACCACGAATTGCAAGTTTAGTCATTTTTTTGAAAAAGTTACAAGTATTATCCTTTAACTACCAATTTGTTACATGTATGGTCTTTTTTAACGTTTTTTGTTAACTAACTCTGCTAATTTTTACAAAAAGACTATTATACCCCTATTCTTTTTATTTATTTATTTCTTAATAATAAAATCATTATTATTATCAATTATTAATATTAAATATTAAATATTAAAATTTAAAATCCCAAAAACCCCCTCCCCATTTCATTTTCCCAGTGTCTTGCCCATTCTTCTCCTTCACTCTCTCTAACCTAACAATCTAACACCACCTCACCTCCCCACACCGGAGACCACCGCAACCACCACCTCGCTAGAGACGACAACGACTTCCACCTCGCTAGAGACAAAGTCTGTGACTGTGTGTGTATGTTTTTAATATGTCACACACAAATATAGAGAGAGAGTGTGTGTGAGTGTGTGTGTGTGTGTGTGTTTGTGTTTAATCTGTAACACACAAAGAGAGAGAGCGTGTGTGTTTAGATCTATGATATGGTGTGTGTGTGTGTGTGTGTGTGTGTGTGTTTAGATCTGTTACATGCGGTGGGTTTTCGTAGATTTCAAGTTTTTGCGGTTGAAGTGTGTTCTTGTTGTTGGTGGTGGTGGTGATTGGTGGTAGGGTTTTTGGAGTTTGTTGGTGGTGGGGATTGGAGGTAGATGGTGGTGGTTTTGTTAGGTGGAGCTCGTTGGTGATGATGGTATCAATGGAGGTGGCGATGGTGATGGAAGTGGCGGAGGTGGCAGTGGTGTTGTCAGCGGCAGAGTTGCGGTGGTGGAGATAGGCTGTGTGAAGAGAGAGAGAGAGAGAGAGAGAGAGAGGTAGAAGTGTGTGTAGAAGAGATGTAGAAGATGATGAGATGGTGAAGAGAGGAGAGAGAAAGTGTGAGTAGACGAAGATGAGAAGGGGGAGAGATGAGAATGAAATA
>JAUEJL010097913.1:0-13519 GCA_032274825.1 Drosophyllum lusitanicum
TCACACTAAACTAGACCCGTGGAATCTTTGGCAACAAAATACCCGATTTACGACCTGAAACCCAAAGAAAATACCCACACAACACCCCTACACTAAACCATTAGTTAATCACATCATATGTCATCGATCACATACATCTACCAACTCGTTTAATACCCGAAAAACTCAAGATTTCAATGTGAGGGGTCACAGTGGATGTATCACTCTGACAATCACACCATGGTCCCCATGCATCACGTTCGTGATGTTTGCCACTTACACCCTCACTATACCCCCTTTAAGAGTTTGTTTGTTCTTTTTTGGTAAACAAATCAGGTTAAGAAAATTTCCCATGCATCACACTAACATCACGTCATAACCCTTTCTCTTATGATTTTTTTAATTAAACTATAAACCAAAAAGCATAGATCGATCAAGAGATTTCCTATTCATACAAATTAGGTTAAATCAAACATTACCTCCATGAATTTCATTAGTAGGATGAAAGATTCAGAAAGAAGCCACAATTAAGTGAAAAAAATAGTATTAATACGTTTAAAACATGTAAGAATAGTGTTTTTTTACATTAATATGCTACCATTTTATGTTTTACACCATCTTACTTTTGGTAGGTCGAATTAACAATTCTTCTTTGTACTCAATAATTTGTTTAGTTTCTAAGGTAACAAAATGGCGGAAGTACGAGAAGAAAATAAAATAATCAATTAATGTTTATTATATTTGGTTCTTAGATGTATAACTTGCAAGTCAAGGTACTAGCTAGTATGTGATCGACTAGAATGCATGAAAATTTGAATCTGCTGATGAATACCCACGAATTCATAATAATAATAATAATAATAATAATAATATGTTAAAATATAAATATAAATAGTATAATGATAAACGACAATCTATCTTTTTCTCTTTTAATCTCTTCTCATATAATAATAATCTTTTAATAATATAAATAATAGACTAATGTAAATCATTTTAATTAGAAAAACTTAACCTTCATTTAATTAAAGTTAAATTCTAATAATTCATTTTGCTTAAAACCGAAATTCAGTTTTAACGTTAAATGGTTAAATTAAAACTTAATTTTGACTTTATATGGTCAAAATTGAAACCAAATTTTGATTTTAAATCAATTTATTTTGCCTCAAAATATTTCTCTAATTTAAATTTCTTATGCTCTATATTAATTTAGAAATAAATCTATTAATTTTGAAGCAACATCAATAAAATATATTTTATATATTCAAATTTTTTGTAATTATTTATGTTTATTATGTAATACAAATCTTATCGTAATTAAATTTTACATCATTTCTAAAGTTATCATCGTTTACTTTTCTATGTCTATTGAAATAGATATAAAATTTCTTTTAATTTCTAAGAACGACTCAGATTGAGTTATTCTTTGTTCATACAGAACAATATAATATATTTAGCTAAACGAATATATAATAATATTTTTCATAAATAGTTATAACTATCTTTATATTTAAATGGGTATTTAAACCAGTTATCATATATAACAATAACAATAATTGTTATATACAAATTATATATCTTCCATAAATTTGTGTCCGCCAAGCCAAGAAGAAAGCCATGTGGAAGGCCTAGCTTAGACGTGTTTGAAATATCCCTTAATTGTTAAACGGTGCATTTTTCACCGCAAAATATCACATCTATCATCTTGGTGGCCCGGCCCGGCCCGTTTTCTTTTCACGTGGGTTTAAGACATAGAATTACATGTCGTCGTCAATGATATGAGATTTTGACACCCCCTTTTAAACTAGCCATATATTTCTCATAACCAAATACTTCAACATTCTACTTGCTACATAGACTGATAAACAATTAAGATATAAATAGTTATACATCTTGCTGTTCGGTATCATCTAAAAAGTTGATCTAAATGACATGGGAAAGATGACAACTACCCGAAATATTTTGAAGTAATTGTTATTTTAATATTTGTTGAATCTTTGTTGTATTAATTATAACATATTATTACAAGGCCGTCCTTAAGATAATAAAATTACTACAAAATAAGAAAAAAAAATCATTTACAATATAAACCACACATGAAAAACAAAATGAATTACAATTAGATGACGTTATATTGAAAACGAATTAGGAGTCTTAAAAAGACTTCTTACATGTGTCTAAAAGCTAAAGTTAAAAAGCAAAAGGACATGATTTGTCAATTGTAAGGTAAGTACACCATTAAATATTAGGGGAGTTTGTTAAAATAGGCAAAAATGTGAGGACTCAAGCCAAAAATATGCATGAAAAACACTTATTTACCAATTTGAGCATTTATTCTGTCGATCCATCTCGTCGATGGAGCCCATCTCCTTGACTAATGAGGTTGTGACACGTGTACAGTTTTTGTGAATATAAAAAAATTCATCTTGTCGACACCATTGCAGATTTCAACGTTTTCCAGATAAGAAAAAACCCAAGGCGATGCCCTACCAATCTTTCCTTACCAATATTCAAATTGGCGCAGGGTATTCGATTAGCATGCTTTCCAGAATAAGAAGGCAATTATTTTAGATTTCGTTGCCCTCATGTTTATGTTTACTTGCAAATCACGGCAACACAGAACATGATGTGAATCTGGCAACACGTTGCGTATGGCTAGCTCGATGGACATAGCCCTATTGGAAACGAAAGTATAGGTCTTGTAGGGGATGCATGCTCTTAGTTTTTCTAGAAACCCGCCTAAGAGTCGCCACTCTCAGTTTTGCCTATCCCATACGCGAAGGGAAGAATCTAGTTGTTACCGTCCAACCCAACTCCCAGGAAGTTGGTGCCTAAGTATGTTCCTTTCAGATGTGCCACGTCTAAGTATAATAACAGGGCAAAGGTGAAATGAGAAGCTTCGTAGCTGCAAAAGGGTTAGCATTGTATTACGAAGAAATGTGTCTTTATGAGATGAAAAATATAATTGTGAAGGTATTACTACAAAAATGTACCGGAGCTCTAAGAGCAACAAACATCTAAAACCGAGAATAGTCATCTGTTAGTATTTTCATGACTGTACCGGGATTTGCCAGCTTTAGATAATAATAGTAGCCTGAAAGATCGAAGAATGAACCGACATGTGTCGCCTACAATTGTTGGAGGGTGTACGCTTTCCCCATCCAAGCCTGTGAGTAAGAGATGTTACTTTTCAACCGTTCTTTCACGTCTCTTACTATATCACCTCCACGGTAAACACAGCTTGGATCTTGAAGCTGCCCTTTTATGATATTCGCCAACACCTTCTTATACGCATTACGCATTGTAGGATACATTTGCGTTCTTGAGCAGGTGTGTTCGTCTTTTAAAGTTATTACCATGAAACAAGGATTATCTGTACCAGAAATGTTCTTGGACTTAAGTTCCCGTGCACAGTCTTTATAAATGCATCTAACCTCAAACCTCTTCTTGTTAGAAGTCCTCACTTTATACTCGAAGCACTCCTGAAGACATTTCATACCAAGCTGGAACTTCATTTCGTCCTTAGAATCAAAGGACAGTCCTTCATAAATACATGTTGATGAATTTTGGCTTGAAGAGGATGTAGATGATATAACCATATATCTCGGATTCTGAAAGGGGGGTGGCATGCCATAAAAACTCATATATCTTTCGCATTCTTCTTCTTCTTCTTTCCTTATTTAGGTGGTGATATTGAGAAGTGGGATGATGACCTTCATGTTGAAACTGGTTTTCATATGCGTATCATTGAGGAGGACAATCATCAGACGTAGTTTTAATTGTAAACAAAGTAACAGATTTGTTGGAGGAGCAGATTTGTATGTAGTCCATGAAAATATTAAAGTCTTCATCGTCTCCATCAGCGAGATAAATTATTTTAAAAAATTGGACACGTGCCATATTTTGATTTGTCGACGAAATGACACATTTCTGAGAGATGGTTCCGGGAGAACGGTGCTCAAATTCGTTAATTTGTATTTTTCATGCTTATTTTGGCTTTGTTTCCTACATAGTTTGCTTATTTAGGTAATTGACTTTAAATATTAATCGCATTTTAAACAAAGTAAAGAGACATTAACAGAAATAAGAATTAAACTAGTAGTGTAATGAAGCCAAGCGATGCTATTATTTTAGGCAAATTACATTAAAATATAATGAATTTTGTCTAAGTTACCATTATATACAATCAACTTTATTTTTTTAAAAATAATACAACGAACATTTATAATCCTCACATTGTATACAACTTGTTGTATACTATGAAGTTAAGGCAAAGTTCATTGTATACAATGGTAGCTAAACAACAGACACATAAAAAAGTTGTTTGCATACAATGAGATAATTATAAAAGTTAATTGTATTATTTTTTAAAAATTTATAGTTAGTTGTATACAATGGTAATTAAGACAAAGTTTATTGTATTTTCATGTGATTTACCCTATTATTTTTATACTACATTATTTTTTAAACATTTTGAATTAAAATTGGATGTTTTGTAACTGAAACTTTAGGTTATCACATAAAATATAGCAATATATGTTTGTTTACATTTTCTGTTATTTATTGTTAACCACAAAGGTTGAAAATAAGTTTTAATTTCACTTGTCAATACCACTAGTTCCTTAGAGCATTCGCAATCAGCACCGACTATTATGTCAACATCACTAATTTATCACTAATCACTTACATAACTAGCATCTCTGCCATCAATAACCGTCATATCAACACTATTTTTTTTTAATAGAAACACATAATTATAAAATAAATACTAGATTAATATTTTTAAATTAACTAAAGTAAAATAACTAAAACTCCATTAAAATTAAAATAACAATACTTTTAAAGTTCCATTAAAATAACTAAAGCACGATAAAAACTAGATTAATAATTTTTTTAATTTGATCAATCTTGGTTGTGATTCAAAAGTCACCAAATATGCTCGAAGAGATCACTCCAAAGATTATGGTGTGTATCTCTATAATGTAGCTCTTTAGGCAGTGTTTGTTATGAAGGAATGGGGAAGGGAATGAAATGCCCCATTCCATTCCGTTGTTAAAAACTTGTTTGTTTGAGATAAGAGAAAGGAAACAATGATTCCACAAGCAATGCCATTCCTTCACTTTCATTCCATCCACTCCCCCTGTTTTTTTTTTTTCATTTCATTCCTTGTCTACATGAAAATTGACCATTATACCCTCTAACTGTCCCACGATCCTATCCCCAGATTATCTTCCCCTGTTATATTTTCAGTCCATTGTTCGTGCTTCTTTTCCAATCTAATCGTGAGTAGCTGAAGCATCAATCTGATTTTTATTTATTAATGGTAATCTTGTAGTTTTGATTTTTATTAATTTTTTAAAGGTGTGTAAAGTGTATTTAAAACAATTTTTTATATATGAAATTATTTAAATTTAAGTTATATCTATTTTTTAATACATGGGCATTTTGATCATTGTTTATTTATTTCATTCTATTCCAATGTCTATTTCTATTTATCAAACGTACTACAGTAATGATTCATTCCATTCCGTGAAAGTAACCAAACATGCTGATGGAATGGTAATGAGGGCTTATTACGTATCATTGGTCTCGGATAATTGGTCTCGGATAATCATGAGGGCTTATTACGTATCATTGGTCTCGGATAATCATGTTATACAAAATTATGCTATGTACATGATTCTTCTTGTTATATTGTGTTTTCGTGCCGGTTTTTTATTATTACCCAGCGGCCTTGAAAAAATATTGAATGCTCGTTCGATATCATTTCTTGTACATTTTTATGATTTCTTGAACTTTTTTCTCTTCACCTCTTGTGAATACGAAAAACACTTCACGAACATAGTTGTTCAGGCTAAATGTTGTTGGCGAGGTAATACTCTTTTTTATACACAACTCCAGTAACCTGAAATAGAGCATCGGGAGTATTGTCGTTGAACAACTGTGATTGGTTCAAAACGTTAATGTCGTTGTTGATCCCGAAACACCAAAATAATCATGTCAAATCCACATATCATATGAAGCATCTACTTTAAGCATGATTGTAGAATATCTATGACCACATTTTGTAAATTGACCTTTCCATGCATTAGGACACCTACGTCACGCCCAATGCATGCAATCCATGCTTCCAACCATCACAAGAAATATGTGAATCTCTTTGTTTTTACTATACAATGGTTGGATATCATCGTATGTTGGTCTTCTCATGTAATGCTCCGAATATAGATCGAATGCACATTTACAAAAACTATGTCCGCTCGCTCATCCGTAAATACTTATCGAAAGCGTCAGAATCGGAGCCGTACACCAATTGGCGTATGGCAACCGCACATTTTTAATGATAGTAAAACCAAGGTTCCTTGTACAGTCAAATCATTTCTTAAATTTTTTAAAGTAATCGGGAATAGGTGCTACATAGTATGTAGAGATACCATCGATGATTCGGAGAAACAATTCGTTGCGCATTCGAATCTAACGATCACCAGCATTGTATCGATCTCTATGAATGTATTGTCGGTGACATGTTTCTTTTTCTCTTGAACGTTTTGGGTCGTCTTCTATCAATGTAGGTACATAGACACACAACTTCAAATCTCTACTCATCGGACAAAGTGTCAAGAAAACTAAATGAGTCAAATTTTTAGAGAGGTTTAGAAATATATAAGTACGTATATATATATAGGACTAATAGTAAACTAGCTGTTTTGTTGAAAAAATTATTATGCTTAACGAGCAATGAAGCTTGTCACCCTGTTCATCGGGTTAACCGTCACAAGATGGTAACGACATAGATGCAATGGATAATAACGAGCTATAGCTCGTCGTTGAGGGTTTTCTCGTCTATCACGAACTTGTTTTTCACCCATTACGGGTGCTCTTAATGTATAACATGTTTTCTTGTAAGTAGTGGTGCAATCGAGCGGTAACAACTCGTGAGCTACTTGAAATCAACTCCAAAAATACGAAATAAGCTCGATTTAAGTCGAGTCGAGTCGAGCTTGAGCTCAAGCTACCCGATTAGGCTATCAGTCGAGCTCAAGCTACTCGATTAGGTTATCAGTCGAGCTCAACCAATAAAATACTAGGTTCGTAAAGCTCACAATGTCATTATTTCTACCACTTCTCAATATGTATATTTATCTAATCATCATAAATCCTACTCGAGTCAAGTTGAGCTCGAAAATGCCGAGAGGAGTAAAACTAAATAATATAATATTATTATTTAATATATTAATCCCGAAAATCAAGTAGTGTAGGTCGGCTCATCGAGCTCGAGCTTGAAAATAAAGGTTTAGAGTTTTCTAATTGAGTCGAGCTCAAGCTTGGCACTGCATCAATCAACTAATCTAGGTTACACCTCTAGATGTAAGTTGAAAACTTATTTAAACTCGGTTTATTAGCTTAACTATTAAAAAAACCAGAAAGGAGAATTATTAATATTAGGTATGAAGGTTGAGTAAGGGGTGACCTACATGAGGGCAGAAGCCCATTCAGTAATAGATGATGTTTATTGAGTTGATGTTAGGTGAATCCATAACTTCTCTACTTGTCCATGCATTTACTTCAATTCTGTGATTTTTTATTTTTAGAATCATATTTAAAAGAAGACACTTTTTGCATATCTATTAAATAGTTGTGCAATATTCGTGTGTCCCACAAATTAAAATCATTAAAAGACTAAACCACGCCAATTTTCATCATAAGTCAAAAGTGTTTTTTAACAACAACAAATATAACTTTATTAAAAACAAATTAATAAGATTACTAGAATACAAAAGGGAAAGAAAAAACAAAGCAAAAACAGGAGGAAGAAAAAAAAAGCACAAGAAAGAAAAGTTTTGTATCTTCCTCAATAACGCAGACAGAAGAGTTAGAGAACACCAGATTGTTTCTTTGCTTCCATACTGCCTAACATACTGTAAATAATGATGAAGAGAAAGGCTTCTAACCGAACACCTAATTCGATACCCCAGTTGAGAAAACACAGAATTGAGTCACCCGAAGGGCAACGAACACCCTACCCTTTGCAGAACTCCTCGATAAGGGCCAAGACGACTGAACATGATATGAATATATGATTTATAGACTTAGCAGCAGTACTACAGAAGATACAATTCAGGAAAAGAAGGGGAACTCAATGCCCAGATAGATTCAATAAAGTGGGAAGCATTTCGTGTTGAAGTTTTCATACAAATATATTAACTTCGATTGTCTTGTGACAATTGTTGTACTTAACTATAACATTGACTACTTACCGAATTATATAGCGTGCACAAATGCGTATATTTTTACTTGATTGAGAATGTCTGAACTTCACCTCCCCTCACTACATACAACTCTTTCAAGATAAGATAGACGAGACAGACACATTAGCCGTTGTATTTCGTCATTCACGCATGCTGCAATGTCATTGGTTGTTATGTAGAGCCGCTCATAAACCAGTTAAAATAAAGGGAAGAACAAAAAACAACAGTACTTGTATAAAATGAAAAAACATAAAAAAAAAAACACTTGTATAAAGTATTTTCCTTTTATTCACAACCAAAACCAACCCCATCAAAAAGGGTTTGTTGCATTAATCATTTCAACAAAAATCAAGAAACATATAAAAAAAAAGTCACAAAAGTGGTCAAACTTCACTCAGATTCATTCTGTGATGATGAATGAGAAGATCCGACATGTTCACCAGAAGATTCATCTTCACATAACTTCACATTGCTAATCCGTTCACTTGTCCAGCTAGCATTCTTCCATGATTTTGAAGGAGACGAGGGTGAATTTATCCCACCATATGAAAGCAACGGGTCAACCATCGGATGACCAGTCAACCCCGTGGTATAATTATACGTATATGCCACCAAAGGGTGATCATATTTACAACCCGACCCGTATCTGCACATTCCATATAGACTATAATTCAAACACATAGGTTGTCCCTGCATATTCAACACCAAAGAGTCACTTCACAAGCGTAATTCATATAAGCCCTTTGTAAAAGTGGTAGTATAACTTACGGGTCTTAAAGGAAGGCCAAACGGGCTCAGCGAGCTAGCAACTGATTCAACCATCTTTTCCTTTGGGTGATGGTACTTGCAATCTGACCCATACTTGCAGGTCCCAGTGTTCATGAAATAACGACATCTTGGTTCGCTGGGCCTCTCAGGGAGATAACTTGGTTTTGATTGATAAACATGGTCAATGGAACCATAACCGTTGGTTCCGAATATTGGGCTCATATTTCCCTAAAGATAGCAACAGCAACAAAGCATTTGAGCTGATTGTTAACGAGCTCTAAAAGTTAACAATAAGTCACAAGATTGATAGTCATTGAATCTTTTAAAACAGGAGATGCATTATGCATATAAGCAGTGACAGAGCCAGAGGGGCTACCAGGGCGTCCCCTTGATTTTTAGCATTTAAAAAAGAACCATATTGTATAAAAAAGTAACCATCTTTGCTTTCCCTTACAAAAAAGGTAAACTGATTTTAAAATTTAAAAGTTTAGGTCATTTGAAATGGTTAACCAAAAGAAAAACAGGAACAACTAACACGGTTACACGGGTGCTTAACAAATTGTAGTATAAGGTCCTGAATGGAAGAATTTTCGCACCCATCTTCTTGAAAGAAATTATATCCAAATTGTAAATTTCGCTAACTTGTAGGTTTTCTGGCTTTGCTACTGCTTATTCATCTGCAACTTACAATGTAAGGGCTCCATCCTTGTGCGGGCCCAGAGGAAGGAAGAATGACTGGCAAGTAAGTTTGTTGATGTGAATATGGCCATTGGGGAAAACCACCAGTAACGGGTGGTGCACTAGATGGTGCATACAGCGAAGGCCCTAAAAGTTGTCGGTTTGGTCCATCTTGTGATTCTTGTCCATCAACTGCTGGCTGTGGATGATGGAACTTGCAAGTAACTCCAAACTTACATGAACCGGCTCGTAGATAATAAGGACATGACTTCTGTCCCTAAATTAATATCGTATATTCTTTAAAGTTTCTAGAGGGTAAAGAAAAACTTCTAATTGATCCAAGATTTAATTCAAAGAAAACAATTACCTGTCTCATTGGTAGCCCAGCCATGTTCAACGCGACTGTACCAGCACCATGCCTGTCCCGTGGATGATTAAATTTGCATGTTGATCCGTATTTGCAAGTACCCGTCTTGAGAAAATACTGAAAACCAACCATCACAACCCAAAAGCCATACCATAATTCAATTACATTCAACAAGATACAAAACAGAACAAAAATCATAAACTTATAAGAAAGCAATCTCTTTTAGAAAAAAATCGGGTTTGGTTTCTGATATTACAAAATCAGAACCACAGGAACATGAACAGGAAGAAATAGGAGGAAACTTACAACACAATCTGGTTCTCCAACTCTTTCTGGTAGATCACCTCCATTCAGATTATCCTATGAATTGGTGGTAATCCATGAGATTAAACAACCTAGTTAATATAAGAGGGTGTTTGGGATTGAGTTTTAACTTTTGAGGGATATTGTTTCTAGAACAAATGCAAAATCAGTTTTGAAAACACAATCCCTAACACCCCCAAAAGATTATCTGTTTCAAAAGAATAGATCAAGAAAGAAAATTCATTTAATTATTAATAAAATTTTGATTTACCTTCCAATAGATGGTTGGATGATTAAACCTACAATTATTGCCATACCCACACATTCCAGTCCTCAAATAATAAATACAATCAGGTTCTCCAGGACGATCAGGATACGCCATTGAACCAGTTTCATCCTGTTTCTCATCTGTCTGAATTCTCAGTTTTCCTATAGCTTCTAAAATTCCAGAGTTCAATTATCAATTCAACATAGATTTCACATAACTTAACACTAAAAAGTATAAAACCTCCTCTTAATTCCACAAATTTAAGAGAACAATGACTACACAATCACTTAAACTGAGGTCTTAATTTATATATTTCAATTTAACAAAATCAGATGCAACAAATTGGGAGTAATCAAAGTAAAACAGAGCAACAACAGAGATACACATAAACTTAACAAAGTGTAAGCAATCAAACAAGGATAGGAGAATATAAACACATCTGTTGCATCAAATTTAAGCATAAACGATACAAAATATAACGGGGAAAGTTCGAACTAATCTGAACTACAAAATCACAGAGTTCAGATCACGAATTAGACAGAAATTAACAAGAAAAAGCATCTAAATTCCAAATATTACGGAAATTATGATTATACCCACACTTCCTATCCTAATCCTAACTTATAATATATTAAGAAAATTGATTGATTGATAAAAAAATATCACAAAAAATTGGGGAAACTCAAAGTAAAACAGAGCAGCAACAGATACATAAATAATCCCCACAAAATTAAGCAATCGAACAACGATCGGAACACGGTTACAAAAAAAAGGGTGAAAATTAAAACCGAAGATAATGCACAGTTTGTACCTTCGATGTTATAATCAGAAGCATTGCGTGAAGAATTAGAAACGCCATTAACCCTCTGAACACGAAGATTGTTACCCGGCATACCAGATAGCGATTATCCAAAAAACCTAAAATACACAGGAATATATTTTTTTCCTGCAAACTATTTCTCTCTGTTATTCGCCAAAGAAAACAAAATCAAACTCCAAAAATTAAGTTCAGAATTTTGAATCAAAACCCAGATGATTACGAGCGATGAAACAAGAAATCAGGAACAAACAAATAGAAATCAACTTCTTGGATATTGATGATGATGATAAGAGGGTAGATGAAATCGAATTAAAAAAGGAAACAATATCTCAACACCACGCTTAATTTATGAAAGATCTATGAACGTAATGAACGAGATATCTGAGTAAATATTCGTTTTTTCAAAGAAATTTTGCTTTTTCTCTTTCGTGATTTTCAAATTTTAGATCTTTTTTTTAAATCTTGATCGTGAATTATAGTGTCATCAATCAAGTTAAGTATGGATTTCAGGTAAATACTGAAACATTGTCGACTTGTAATTGACAAAAGTATCCCTGGAATCAAGGAATATGGTTCCACGAATGAAAGGGTTTTTAGTAATTTGATAACTACAATGTTGAAAAGAATTAAAAACGTGGGTGGAAAAAATGGTTTTTAACCTTTTTTTTTGTCTTTTTTATTTAGAAGTAATAAATAAATAAATACTCGTAATATTCTTATAAAAAGAAAATATTGTTTTTTATAAAAAAATCGTGGCCGTTAAAAAGGCGGGAAAGAATTAGGCGTGGAAGAGAAGTTGAAGGATCCTGACCATTGAAGTGTATGCGTAAAAAACGTACCTAAGAATCTGTTTAATGTAAAATAATAAATAATAAAATAAAATGGTTTGATAAATATTCAACTTTTAGATAAGATACACGTATTAATAGGGTTTTTTTTTTCAATAAATAAAGTAAATAATAATTTTTAATCTCGTGGTTTTTTTCCTACCAAATTTCATGTTTGGTATTAACATGACAACTCTATCTTTTACTTATGTTTCACATTTAATCGGTGAAAGTTTAATTATTATAAACACATACACATGTATATAGATGCGAACATAGAAAGTTTATAAAGACAAAGAAATACCGAGATGCGTTCGATTTTGGTTATATCGCTTCCTGATTTATGTTCAAACTTTAAATAAACTGAAACTAGGAAGTGAATTTAACACTAAAACCAAACCAAGAACTCAACCAAGACATTTCTTCAACACATAAATCTTTCTTGAAACAAGACAAGAGGAGAGAGAGGAGAAACAAAGTGGCAATGGCCGAAGAGTGTTAGTAGTGGTTACCTCCCATTACATCCATCACACCGTCACGTCAGCTTTTTCTCCTATCACTCAGTCCACCACTCAAGCACGTAATAGTCACTTTCTATCACACCAAATTTTGGGACTTACTTAATACCCACTAACAAATCAAAAACTATATAAAGAGACTTCGGACCAACAAAAAGTCACTACTTAGCCACCCCTTGTGTCGTATTCACCCCCCGAACTCCACTACCACTTAGCCATGGAGTGGCACTCTTTCCCATCACTCAAGTGGTAAAACCACAATAAAACCCTCAATTTTATTGTGGACGCCTTTGGATGTTATACTGGTTTCAGGTTCGACGGGATTCTTCATCAAATCAAAACGTGTTCGTGAAAACCACCGATGCTTAATTGCTTATGAAGAATGATTAATTCACAAAAATAAAAACAGGAAGAACAAGAAAAAAAGATTAAGAAAAGGTTTTTGCTTCTAGTTCCAGTTCTACTCCCTCCCCACGCTCCTCCAACTGCCACAGAAAGCATATTACGCAGATCGAGCTGCAAAATAAAAATCCAGAATTCATTCATTTTTAATTTAAAGTTATTATATTTTAAATTTTAATACGATAAATGTAGCAAAATTCAAGTAATGCACAAAAAGGCATGGCACTCTGACCACTAGAATTGTGTCTAATAAAGTCAATTTAAAAAACATAGTTCTAAAATTTTAATATTCAATCACATGTGATTTAGTATATAATCACATATAATTTGTAAAAGCATTACA
>JAUEJL010097924.1:0-13519 GCA_032274825.1 Drosophyllum lusitanicum
GAGGAATTGGAGCAAAGAGTGGAGGGGGATGATAGTACCCATTATGACCGTGTGGTTCAATGGGATGACGAGCCACCGAACCTAAGCAGACACGAGTGGACTTGGGGAACAGGTCATTCACTCCTAATAACTGTTGTATGGTAGACTACTTTGTGCTTCCCCCACCTTGACGGGAGATGTGGACACACCCCCTCGTGGATTTGTTGACCATGGTTGGCCACTATGGAAGATACAAGCTCTTGTGGACTTGTCCCCCATATCTTGTGTGCTATGATAAGTGATGCCATGTTGCTTAAAATGTGTTGATGACTTATTTATTTGAATAAACTGTTTTGGTACACTCACTAGCTTATGTTAATGACTCTATTGTTTTAAATGTTTTGTATCCGCAGATAAATAGTACCTTGTGCCGGTGAGATGGGTAGAAGCTTTTGGGAAGCTCTTGTTACGACCTGTAGTGACATGTTTGGATATACATGACATTTGCACTTCTTTTGTTTATTTGTGATTAATGGTCGTGTAAACGAAACAACAAGTAACACTGATCTTTTGTAAATCCGTTAGAGCTTCCACACACTTTTGTAAATGATATGACAAACGGTGTTGTTTTATTCGTAAATTGAAAAGTTTAAATTTGTACTGTAAATCAGTGTGTTACAAGAATCATACCATCAAACTCTAGAAACCAATTGTGGTGGTGGTGGTTTGAAGCGGCGGCGACGGCAGTCCTGGTGGTTTGAAGCGGCGGTGGTGGTTATCATATGAACTCGGTGGCGGTTTGAAGTGGCAGTGGTTTAAAAGAGGCTAGAAGACTCTACTTTAAGAAATCATACAGTGTTGAGATTGAAGATTTGGTTCATTGACTTTCAAAAGGAAAATATCATATTTTCTTATTTTCTTTAGGATAAAAAAATTTATGTAACCGGTTGTTGGCCGGTGTTTAAAGGTCAGATTGTATATAACGGGATGAATAAGTAGGCTGATTGTATTTTTTTTAAAATTTTAAAGTTGGTTGTATACAATGGTAACTTAGCTATAGTTCATTGTATTTTGAAGTAGTTTGCCCATATTTTTATATCTACTTTCAGCAGAGGTGTATCATCCTATTTTTAAATAGACATTCGAACTTGTATAACTGTAACACACTTTCGGCAAATTGCATGAAAATGCAATGAACTTTGTCTTAGTTACCATAGTATACAACCAACTTTAAAATTTTAAAAATAATACATTAACTCTCATAATTCTCTCATTGTATGCAAACAACTTTTTTATGTGTCTGTTGTTTAGTTACCATTGTATACAATGAACTATGAGATAACTTCCATAGTATACAACAAGTTGCATACAATACGGGGATTATGAAATTTGGTTGTATTATTTTTAAGAAAATAAAGCTGATTGTATATAATGGTAATTAAGACAAAGTTCATTATGTTTTAATGTAATTTGCCCTATATAATATGGATATTTAGTTGACTTTGTGTGGTGAGCTGATCACTATTCGACCACCTTATCAACCCGGTTATACACACACATATACACACATACAATTATATATATACACACACAAACACATACATACATACATGGGAAATTAGATAGTAAGCATACCTTTCAAATCCGTGGGAAGATAGCTAGCTTTTAGAAATCGATGGTAAATCCGATAAAAGAATCTATTTCAAGTCCATGAGGAATAGCCGCTGTAAATCCACAAGAAATATAACCATTGCTAATCTGTGGGAAATATAGTCATTGCCAATCCGTATGAAATATAGTCGCTGAAAATCCGTAGGAAATATATTTGTTAGAAATTCATGAGAAATATAGCCGTTGGAATTCGTGGAAAATTTCCAATTGTTTTCCCATGAACGAAATTAATTGAAAATCCATGAAAAATAGTTTTCCCGCTAAACTTTTATACAACGCCTAATTCAGTAGGAAACAACTTTTTTCACGGACTTTTCGTGAATTTTAATTTCAGACAAAAAAAGAAGAAGTTGTATTGTAGTGTAATATGTGACGAGGAGAAAGTGAAATTTGTCTTGTTTGTTTACAATATTAATACAAAACAAAGTTAAGAAACAACCCCTAAAGAGTTATTAATAACTAGGTTTCAAGCCCGTGTAAACACGGGTCTGTATGTACGATATTGGTTAAATGTATTTGATACTAATGTTATTTCTTATAGTACATAGAAAAGAAAGTTTGTTCAATAAGTTTAATAAAACCTTCACAAATACATAGTAGCATTTATCATACAATAATTTTTCATTCGATCACAAGATCCTTACTATCTAATTGTGAGATTGATTTTCTTGGTTATGATGTTACTGCCAATATTTTTATCATGTCACCACATAGTTGAATTATCTCTTTATAGTACTACTTTCAAAAATCTTGAATGACATTGTGTGTTCTGCTGTGACATCATTATGTGTTGATGCCAAGCTAGTAAGAAAAAAATGGTTAGAATGTTGTGTATCTAAACATGTTTGTGTTTAGTTCATACATAGGTTTTAGGTACTTAAAATTGTGTTGTTGGCGTGTTTGCTAGACTGACTTAATTTTCCGTAGTTTTCCGGTGTTGATCTGTTTCATTTAAAGCTGAAATGTTTATTTTTAAATAGTGTACACATGTAGTGTATATCGAATTTAAAATATGATATTATATATGTGTGTGTATGTTGCAATGTTTATCAAATCTATTCACACACACACACACATATATATATATATATATGTGTGTGTGTGTGTGTGTATGTGTATGTTATTACCAGTATTTTCATAATTAATTGTTATGATATCTTCTTCTGTAGCCTTATTAACCTCTTCGTCTGTAGGGATCATTTCTTGCCCGGATATGTCAAAGTGTGTAAAACTTATCATCCCTTACATTATGTGATCAAATACGAGATAATATCCTAGTAAGATCTTAAGATCTGTACATAACTTTTTCCTAGTTAGACCACATAGACCAACTGGTAAAGCTCCATCGAATGCCACATCAACCTCATATACTCGTAAGTGAGTATATATTGCATGTTTTGTGTGGGTGTCAAAATTGATTGATTGTAGAAATGAATTACATAAGTCCTAGATGTGAGATGCTTGACATATTTTGGATACTTTTGTTTGGGATTAGCTAACACACTACGACATCATAGAAAGTACAACACACAATTATTATCACATGATAGAAAGTTAAACAAACAAAGCTTAAATATATATTTTTAGCATAATAAAAAAAAACAACATATACCTCTACTTGAAACTCAAAACGGCAGGATCATCAAAACTGAAAATAATCTTAGTCCCAAAATAGCGGTTTAAGTCACACAGGGTTTTCCTGTAACATTATAACAAATAGTAGAATGGAGTACAACAGAAACATTTTACTTTGGTAAAAATAAATATAGCAAACAATTTAACTAATTACCTAATCAAGCTCGGGGTTTTACAAGCTATAAAATGACAATTACATGCACGTCTACACCACAAGCAGAAACACACTCCATAAAGTGGTCAGTATGCTCATCCCAAAGGGTGCAGCGTAGGCGTTGCCTCCTATTTTATTTTTCCAAACTAGTTCAATACAAAAAAAAAAAAAAAAACGGGAAACATTAGACAAACATTCATTTCAAAAGTTTTAAAACATAAGGGCTAGTCAAAATTTAAAAACAAAATAAGGGGGTGTTTGTTTTAGCTTATGAAGGGCTTTTTTTTCATAAGCTCATTTTTTCTGGCTTATTTTTCATGAGTCTAGCTTATTTTCTTTTTCTAACTCATAATAAGCTCAAAAGTCTGAAAATAAGCTAGAAAAAACTAGCTTATAAAAAATAAGCTTGAAAAATAAGCCCTAAATAAGCTAAAACAAACACCCCCTAAGTCATACATACATCTCGCTTAATAGTTGGGAAACAAACTCTTCATGTAGAATGTCCATCATTTGTTGTATGAATGAGATCAGTGTATCCACCTAGGACACCAACAACATCTACATACCAACCCATAAAACAATATGAAGAATTATGAAAGTCTATGTATTCCATTAATGAAGATAATTACAATTATATAGACATTCACTCTACCATAAAACTTTGGAACTCACCCAAAGATTCATACAACCAAATAGCACAAATGTGTAGATAATTACATAATGTTATGCTTTTGTAATGAATAACATAAAATTTTGAAACTCAACTCAATATTTATATAACCAAATAGCATAAATATAGATGACTTCAAGGTATCTACAAATACTGTTAAGAACATGTAGAAAACAAAATTACCTATGCCTTGGTTTTCCCCAATTTGCTTTTCAAGAATGCTATCAATTTCGTGAATGAAAAGATATTGAGTTCAAGTGGAAAACCGTTGCTCAATTCTTTCACACGAGTGTGCGGAAGGAAATTAGCACGGTAAGAATGTGGGTCATTTTAACGCGAACATTGTTATCAGCCACACCAAAATTGTTAGCAACATACACACCGACCTCAACAATCAACCCTTGGAATTTCATTATCAACCTTTTCTTAATGGTTGCTGAAATCCTAGTTCCTTTTAAACCAAAAAAACATAGATAAGTTTGTAATATCTTGTCCAGAAACTTAAATAACTTTTAAACAACAGAAGCCCAACGACCTTTAATTGAAACTAACTGAAAATCTAAAATCTACCTAAACATACAAACATTTACATATGTAAATGGGCATACATACCTCCTCATCCATCAAAACCATTTCAATGCTATAAGCTTCATACGGTTTCATATACACATGTTGTTGCCACAAGACACCACATGAATAGCCATTAAAATCAGGGTTAACTTGACGTAATAGATGATATTAGGATGTCATTATGCTAATCGAAATAATATCCTATACCATGTGTAAACAAAAGGGAAGCAAGAAGAGAGCTAATCAACTTATAAATCTTAGTTAGCTCCAGGAATTTGAAAAGCAACTCATTTAATTGACATTGATATCATTTGCAAGCACATTGAAAAGGAGTAATTAAATACATAATGAACAGAAAAGCCTAATTAATTACCTATTTAAAAGACATGTGCAAATTAAACGCAAACATCTCATTTGAGGTGGGAATCATTTGTGTAACGCCCAATTTTTTTTATAATATATGCCTAAATAAACACTGAATAATTAAAAGAAAATAACATTCCCTCTAACAATAGAATTAAAATCAAGTGATTATACTATACATTTCAATTTAATTCAAACATTCTTTTATAAACATGTAATTAGAAAATTCTTTTGCGCGGAAGCTGTTGACTGTCAGACTGGAGCCTTTCCCAAAACCTTTCATGAAGGGTATGCAAAATCTAAAAAGAGTAAACATCAACGGAGTAAGCAAAAACGCTTAGTGAGCACAATAACAAGCACATCATATTAGTCATGTACACTATCACATATAGACACATAATCTCATCATATCATGTTGAATGCTACCGTAGCACACTAGCGGTTGTCTTACATCTCATCATCTTTGAATGCTATTGCAGCGCATTGACGATAGTCTTACATCACATATGAATGCTATTGCGACGCACCAACACTAGTCTTACATCCACATATCTACCGGCTACCGAAGTAGACGGTCTGTACATACTAAAAATATAATCATCACGTATCACATACATAACATGGCACACATACTACTATCATGTACAAGTCAGTGTACTCACCTGACTATCTGAAATTATGAGATATTACTGAAACTTGTTATCTAAACTGCTACACATGCAACCTACAATGGGTTTTTGAACTCATGACGAACATTATCTCAATTATAACTTAAATTATTATTATTATTTTTTAATCAGCTTGGTACAATTCATTTACCTTCTTTCTTTCTTTTCTCATTTTGGAGAATCATTCTTTAAACTAGTACAGTGGTTCTCTTTTTTTTATTACTTCTTATCATATACTCAACATTAACACCTACCCTTTAGTATTCTATGTCCATGTATAAATTACATACCAGTCAACACTCTTTGACATGCTTCAAATATGATAATGGGTCACAAATTAAAACATAATGTATCCTTGTTTCTGGTGTATAAATCAGGCAATCAGCTGTCCATTCTCATTATTTTGACCCAGTTTTAAACTGATATAGCTTCCAAAATCTAATGTAAACTAAAGTATATCCTTTAGGTTTTCTAACGATGTATAAGTTACCTACTAACTCTTTATGAGTGATTTACTATGATCTTTTTGAAAAACATCAGCACACTCTTTGAACAATAACATACCAGCTGTGATAAACTCCAGTTTTGACCCATTAAACATCCGACTTAACCATCGGTGTCTAAAAACATTTTAAAGTAGACATCCTAAGGTTTCAAACCACGTATAATACACCTTAATCCGATACATGAGTGATTTTATACGAATTTTCTAAGATGACCTGTGTCTGCTGCCTGTTATGACAGCTTTACACTCTCTTGTAAACCAATCATCTAAAACATTATTAAACACAAAAATCTTCAAGGTTTTGGACATATTGAACCTGGACACTTTAGGGATGATTTGGCCTCATAAAGCTCAAACTTGACCCCTCTAAGGTTGATAAATGTCGAGTTCTCCTGCTGCATGTGCTCCTACTACCAAGAAAACACAACACCCTTTTCATCAATAATTCTCCCTACTTAATCACATTCTTAGCCAAGAATTAGCACTCAAAACACCATCATTTACCATGAATCAAACCCTTACAATATGCCCTAATTGTGGCCGAAAATATTATCACAAACCCAAACCAAAGCATAATAAAAATTAGGTTATGTGTTACCTTGAACTTCAAGAACTCATCCACTTCTTGACTCCTTGCTCTTAATCTCAGCTAAAGCTTCGTCAATGGAGTGTAAATTTCGTTTTCCCCTGTTCTAAGTCATGATGGGGCTGCCCTAGCCCTAACCCACGATGGTCTATTCCCTTTACTCCTCCTTGTTTAACCAACTTAACACTTAACACCCTCTTTATCTAGTTTTGTTTTAAAAATGACCCCTAACCATCCAAATTAATTTAAATGGCCTAATAGTTTATATCTTATAAAATTAAACCCCTGGATTAATGACGAATACTAAATAACCTTAATTACTTTTATTTATATATTAATCTTGTCCAAGAATTCTTAAAAGTTACCAATTAAATGTTAAACCTAGGAATTGTTCAATTTCTTTAAACTTTAAAACCTTAATATTCATTTACCTTTAATACCCATATATATAAGTTTAAGGATGTTACAATAAGATATAGATTTTGAAAGAGAATGAATAGATTTCATATGTCATCATTTCGTGAGTTGGAGAATGAAAAAAATAGAATTTAGTAGAAGGAAATATAATATTCCTTGAATTATATTTATCCTTCACACCTGTTTTATTGATTTTTATCCTCGGTTGTTAATATTGCCGAAATCATACATGTTAAATCCCGTTAATATCTTTATCGTTATATGAGAATATTATAAAAGAATATATTTTTGCACTTAGTTTGTATGTTTTGTGATTTTCAGGTCCTCAGATATAACAGTGTCAAAACATATGTAGACATGGGCCACGGAAGTCAAAAGCGTAGAAAACTACACTCGAGAAAGGTCCTCGCGCCGCTAGACTGCATCTTTCGCGCCGCGAGGAACACCTTGACGTGAGGAATTGTCTTCGCGCCGGCTAAAAATCTCTGGAAATTTAATGTTAATCTTCGCGCCACGAGAAGGATCTTTGACCGGTTGGACTGTTTAAAATTCAAAAATGGGATAATGTAAATCTTGTCCTCACGCCGTGAGACATGAGCTTCGCACCGCGAGGAAGTCGGGATCTGGCTCTATAAATCAGATTTTCAGAATCTTTTGAAGGGAGCTTTTTGGAGAAATCTAATCAGGAGCAAATTGCTGAAGTAGAGGAGCTGTTCATCAACAATCTTGTGCTTCATATCATTCAAGGAGAAGATTCAAGTCACCTTCAAGTTCTTAATCCGGTTTGAATTCTTGTTTTGTTCGTTTGTTCAATCAAGACGTTCTTTTTTTGGGATTTTTACTCTTTGTCGATTGAATCTAGTATGTCTATGTGCTAGATCTCTTGTATTCAGTATGATTTAACAAACCCTATACTAGATTTGGTTATCATTATGAATTGAATTGTTTTCTTGAATAATTATCGTTTCTTAATTAAAAGAACCCTTGAAGTTTATAACTTTAATCTTTGGATTGGTTGAGTTATTGATTGCATGTTTTATTGATCATGAAAATGTCAGTATTATGTGATCTCTTCTACTTTTCGCTTATGTGACGTAGTATGCAACTTACTAGTAATAGAGGTTGAAGTTAACCACCAATAACTTAGTTAACTGCTAAAAGGACTAATTCTTGAAACGAAAGTTCTAGGATTAGGGGTGACGAGAAATCCGATCTCATAATTAAATGGTATTTGAGGTGTATAGGCTTAGAGATGAAAATCCTGAGAACCATGTTATAACATTGTGAGAGATTAAACGAGAGTTAATTGATCAACCTTTAGGGAATTCCAATTAACCAGGACTTAATTGGCCAAATCTATGTTTAGGGTGCGTTAATCATAGTGAATGTCTTTTCCCACTGATTAGAATTTGTTCAGAGTTCATTTAATTATATAAAGTTTAAATCATTGTTTTTATCATTTCAGTAATTTAGTAGAGTAATTGATTAAATCACAAAAACCCCTTATACAAATCAAATTACTTTAGATTAATTGAGTCTGTTCTGTCATTAGCATTCAGCTAAACTGTTTCATGTGGAGACGATACCCTTTTACTTACCTTAGCTATATATCATACGATTAGGTCATTCTTACCTATAGTGTGGTGATCCGGATTAGGTGTTAATTGGACTTTAAATTTATAACCTGATTTCACACATCAGTTGCCAATTAGAGTTTTGCATAATTTACTAAACTCAATGGACGCTTCTAGACTAAGACGTGAACATCGCTGTAGGTTGAAAGTGAGGCAAAATACCCAAGCCTTGTTCATACGTGGTGGTGTGCCTGGAGTTGGTGATCAAGAATATTTGACGATATATGTTAAAAGAAACTGCCCCCTTTTAAATAAAGAACCAAGAGATAACACTTTATCTAGATTTTCAATAACTAGTATATCGTGTAATGATAAATCAGCCTGTTGTTGTGATCAATCGTAAAGGCCGAAAGGGACCTGAAGACGAGGAAGAGTTTGGAGATTACACCCTAAACGTTGATTACTAATTAAGTTATTCAACACTAATGCGATCAAGATTGAGAGGAATAATGAAGTGTTAAAAGTTATCATTCCTAATGATAAAGCTTCAAGGAATTCAAAAATGTCTCCACATTATTAATATAGAAGAATGTTCAATATAGTCTATAATTAATTCATAGTCTTAAGAGACTAATTTTAGTCTTTGGATCAATAGTATCAATGGTTCAGATTAGATTTTAAAATTTTGGGTGGAGTGACATTTTCGTAATTTTTAATAATTCACATGTGATGCTTTTACAAATCACATGTGATTGTATACCAAATCACCTGTTATTAAATATTAAAATTTTAACACTATATTTTTTAAATGAACTTTGTTGATCACAACTCTATTAATATTATGATGAATAGATGAGGACTCATGACTCATGACCCAACAACCCACCCACCCCCACTACCCACTCCAAAAAAAATATATATATTCCGAACGTATTACAAATTATATATGCTACAAATTTGAACAGTTAACGTTTTACTAATCATATAATTTAAAGTTGCCAATATACTAAAAATATTAAGAAAGTTTTACTGATTATGTAAATTCTTTAATTTGTTATCTTTTTAAACGCAAAACGATTACCTACAATAATTTATAACAAGAATGATGTAAAATGATCAAAAACTGAGCATGAAGATCGTTTTTTACTGATATGTTTAAAAAATAGTAAGTTTTACGACACTTTAAACTCGAAATTCTCTATGAATATTTGATAAAAAGTTATGATTCTCGAGCTTATGAAAAGTTTATAAACCAATGCAAAAAGAATGACTAAAATTGAGTTTAAAATGAGTCGAATAATAAAAAACAGTAAGAGATGTTGAATAGTTTGATTTGGGACATTGCCGACTTCAATTGACAATTTCTTGCCTACACATGATGAAAATTCTTGTACGTGATGTCTTTGAAGAGATAAAAAGATTATCTAGAAGGATTTGTAAAAAGAAATAGGTAAAACGATAAAAAATGGAACAAAAAGTCGATTCAAAATCTGCCCTGCTTATGTTAAGCTATTGAACACGTTGCAGATGAAAAAATGGCATAATGATGCTTTTTTGTAAATATTAATGAGTAGATTTGTAAAAAACATTTCACTTATCATAATGGAATATTGAGGAAACGTTATAGGTGTTTAGTAACTTTAACCCTATTTTTTAACATTTATGTATTGTTATTGTTTAATTAACACAATTTATTTTACATACGATTTATTTTTCTCCTATAACTTATAACATACAATATTTCGTATAGATTTAAGTATATATTTATAACCGTCTCATTTTCATCTATATTAATAAAATTTAAAAAAACAACAACAAAAGCTATTTGACATAATTCATACAATGAAAAAGAACAAAAACTAGTGTTAAAACTTAAAAGGATGTAGATTTACGTCCGGCACACAATTGGGCCATTTGGATATATTTATGCGCCACTTTTGCTCTACCAAATTACTTCCAAAAAAGAAAAGAGTAAATTATACATTTGGTCCCCTTTGGTTTGTCACTTATTTCACTCTTCGTCCTTAAACTTCATTTATTACGTTGGAGATCCCTATTGTTTGTATTTTGTTACACTGATAATCCTTGATAAAATTAAAAAGACTAAAATACCCTCACTTTTTCATCTAAACTAATAAATACTATTATATTATATATTTTATATAATACATTAATATATACCCCCATTTACCTTCTCTCTCTACACAACTCCCTCTTTTCTCTTCTCTTTGCCTCCATCGCCGCCCACAGCTCATCACCGCCACCATAGCCACTTTCTCACTCTCTCAACCATACCTCCGCTGCAAACCACCATCATCACCGTCCCTTCTTCTCCACTGTCGTGCAGACCTCCACCAACCACCATGACTCTCCCCTCCATTCTCCATCGCCATCAGCACCATCTTATCTCCTTCTTCTGCTGCGTCACCGCTCCTCACCATATTACCGTTGGCCATCTGCTCCATCGATTTGCAGACTCCTGAAATTTGTAAGATCCCTCCTCTCGAGCCATTAGGGTTTTCTTATCCCCTGAAATCTGTAAACCCTAAACCCATCAACGGTTTTGAGATCGATGACAAGTGTTTAGGTGAAATCTGTAAACCCTGAACCCTTTTTAGATCTCGGTGTCTAATGGTGAAGATGGGGGAATGGTGGTTGTAGCCGACAAAAATGGTGGTGAGACTTTCCAGATTTCATTGCCGATTTGTGTTGTGGTGTTGTTGATGGTGGTGATTTTGGTCCTGGTGTTGATTCTTTATTCTGATTTTGATTTATGTACCATGTTCTAGATTTTTTTGGTGGTTTTAGGCAGTGGTAAGTGGTGGTACTTGGTGTTTTTTATGGGGTACATGATTGTGATTGGTTATTCGCTTCAACGGAGGTAGAGAGATGAAGTGAGTGGTGGTTGCTGGTGTTTTTTGATGGATGTAGACGGTGGTGAGTGGTGGTGGTAGGAGGTGGTTGGTCAATGGTATTTAAGTTATGGTGGTGATGGTATCTTAAAGTTATTTTAGTTTTAATTAATTATTTGTAATTAATAATATCACTTTTGAAGTGAATATAAGTTGTAAAAAAATAAGAAATTAATAATAAAGGGCAGTATTCTCTTTTTTAGTGTACTGATAGTTGATAGGGATTACCAGTGTAACAAAATATAAACAGTAGGGATCTTCAGCGTAATAAATGAAGTTTAAGAACGGAAAGTGAAATAAGTGACAAACCTCATGGACCAAACGTGTAATTTATTCAAAAGAAAAAGAAAAGGAACAACGTTTGAATAGCTCTCCGGGATGTTTTTCACCCTCGATCACCATGTCACCATACTCTATCTAAAAATAGAATTTGTTAATAATTAATAGTTGCTTAAATGTTTGATTTGATTTCCTTTGATTTGATTTGATCGGATCGGAGATGGCTTCCTCTCGTATTATTAACAAATTCCTTGCTGCTCCCAACATTAATAATAATATTCTTGCCAAATTCTTCATCATCCCATTCCCTCCCTCTGCTTCTCGTTTTTTCACCACCAATTTGGTGGTTCCCCATAACTATAACAAGGATGATTTCCTCCGCACCCGTCATCATGTCGTACACATCGATTGCCACACATCATTTTCTCATGATCTTCTCAATGTCTTTCGTTCAGCTTATTATTTTTTATGGGGTACGTATTTATTGTTATACTCATCTTTCCTAATCCAAAACATTATTGCTATCATATATAGATGCTTTTTAAGTAGATTTCGGTTCTCCATTTTTAACTAATTAGTAATTACCAACCTTGTTATTGTTGTTATTGTTATTATTATTATCATTATTATTAATTTAGATATACTATGTGCAGTTTAATATATTACTTTAAAACGTTAGTTTCGAGTAGTTTATTTATTAATAGTAACAAAGTTTACTTCGTTACACACGATATTAAAATGGATATATTTTATTACATTTCGATGCACTTAATCCTTATTAATAATAGGATGAATAGTGTGCGGTATTATTGCTATTATGTACACATACTTTTAGTAGATTTATGACTTCCATCTTTAACTATTTACCAACCTTCTTGTTGTTGTTATTATTATTATAATTACTACTACTGCAACAATAATATTGATTTGTAAATGATATGAATTCTGTAAATTATTATACTGCCAAACAATTGGATAACAAGTATGAGCAATTAACTTAAGCAAGTATAAATATAGTAACCAAATAGATTACAGTAAAAAAAAGTATTATGTGATTCTTATGTTGTATGTTCAAGTCTCATATTAGACATAAGTTATAGATTTAGAAGAAAAATTATAGAGTATGTGTTCTGCTGTTAAAAAAAATACAAATATAGTAATTACAATTGTCAAACGAGTGAATAACTCTCCCAAATATTCTTCACAAACACGTCGCCTTCTTCTAAAAACCGAGATCATTAAATCTGTTGTATAGTAGCGCTAGCTAGCCCTTTGATTGATTTTGTTCCTTTGATTTATGGCTTCCTTTCACGGTTTGAAGAAGTTTCCTTCTCCCAATCTCTTTACCAAATTCATCATCTGATTTCAACCCTTTTCTTCTCATTTTTTTAATATCATTCGGCACCCCATAATTCTAAGGATGATTCCATGGCCCCCCATAATTATCACTCTATCAAGTGCCACAAATTATTTGCCAGTGATGTTGCTAATGTCTTTCGTACAACTTATTATATTTTATGGGGATACGTATGTGTA
>JAUEJL010097935.1:0-13518 GCA_032274825.1 Drosophyllum lusitanicum
TCTGGACCGGTTCGGACCGTTTCTGTTCGTGGTGGTCTTGGACCGGCTCGACTCATTCGGTCTTCGAAGGACCGGTCCGACCGGTCCTTTTTGTGCATCTCTAGGCTACATGCCCCAACCCAACATCTGCATGTGTGGTTTAAAAGAACAGCTCTGGCCTCCTCGGTATATTTATCTTCAAAGCCAGGCCCATCGTAACATTATTCAAATGGGCTACTGAAAGCCTACAAATGGACACCATGAGCCCAATGACATTTGAAAAACTTACAAGACTTTCATTATTCAATGTACAAATTAGATACATACGAGACGTACAATAACTTGTTTGATGCACAAATTAGAAATTATAGACTTAGAAGAACTAGAAAATCCTTAGAATACACAAAAAACGAAGAACAGAATTTATAAAAAAAACAAACAATTTCTTTGTTGACTCTCATAGTCATGGCAAGGGAACTAACTATTTAAAGCCGATTAATTGTTTTTGACTAGTTCCAGTATTCCATATCCCACGCCTAGCTAAGAAAACAATACTCGATACACAGATTGAAAATCTTTTTCTTTTTCTTCTCAACAGGCCTGCCCACACGTACATGATTGTTGTATACAAGGACTAACAACTACACAACTATACATACATATATCTGAGACTTACAAGAACAACTAGACAAGTAGAAATTGGTTTACGTACCTTCTTCCAAGATAAGATCAACTACCCTCTAAAGCTGAAATCGTTAAAGATGGACCGAAGATGAGATCGATATTGCTGCTTCGTAATGAAATTATCAAATATGATCTTGGAAGTTGAAATCAACATCTGCAAGCTTCAAAGATAAACATAGAACACGAAAGCAAGATGAAGCCGACCTAGATCAAGAGAACAACTTGTGATTTCGTGTGGGAGAACTGACACCGCGAGAGCCTTGATAATGAAATATGTCTAATAGGAAACAGTTTGTGTGGGGGCAAGTAAAAAAAGGGGGTGGGCCACCGGTGTAAGGTAAAATTAGAATATAGCATTTGAGTTTCTCGATATGTAAATGTACAATTTTGTCCATCTACACTAAAAGTTCGGTTCAGTTTGGTTTTATCGGTTGGTTTTAAAACCTAAAACCGGACCAAATCGAAAAAATCAGTTATAGAATTTTGAAAACCAAAATTGTCAGTTTCTTTATTGGTTCAGTTTATTCGATTTCGGTTTTTCCTGCTCACCCGTAATACCTACGGCCAGCTTCATTTGCTAATATCTAATTAGTAACTTTGTAACTAGTTGACATAAATAACTAATCAAAATGATGCATTTTTTGTTGATTTGTCTTCTCCTCTCACATATTAGACATGTCACATCAATCAATTACAATTTTCAATACAAGTTATACACTTACTTACATTACATCACACAGGTCAATTAAGATTTAAAAGGGTCCAAATAGAATCTCCTAAAAAAGAGTAAAACTCATCTGATGTGACAAACTTTTGATACAACATTAACTAATTAATTAATTCACTAGCAACTTCAATTATGAAGATACCATAGATACTTAGAAATACAACTTCATTTAAGAAGAGAGCATAGATACTTAGAAATAAGGGTGTTCAAAACCGGATATCCGAAATTTTCGGATAGTTGGTTTCAGTATCCAAATCAGAATCCGAATTTCGGATATCCGAAATTCCGGATTCGGATATCGGATATACGAAATATCCGAAACTTTCAATAACTTGTATTTTTTATATAATTTTTTTAAAAATATAATATTAAATAACCATATTTTAAACTTTAATCACCAAAAAATAGCTAAAATATGCTTCAAAATGAAAAATACTTGTATATAAAACTATATATGTTAAAAAAATCAAAAAAGTAAGAAATAAAAAATAAAAAAATAAAAATAAATTTCGGATATCCGAATATCCGTTATCCGAATTTTCGGATAATTTCAGATCGGATTTTCGGATATTAAAATCGGATACTCGGATTCGGATTATTTTGAACACCCCTACTTAGAAATACAAGGGCCGCCGGGCTTTTCCTCATAAGAGACTAAGGTGGCGTTTGGTTTACGGATTATTTTCTGTAGGAATTGGAATGTTCGAAGGGATTGGAATTTGAGAGATTCGGATTTGGAATCTAAATCATTGGTTCATTGTGTTTGGTTACCTATACATATGGAATTGAAATTAACTTCCACACCACAACTAATCTGATCTATCACCATCATCCATAACCATTGCCACCGTCCCAACCTCCACCATCGCCCCACAGTTTGCCCACCATCGAAGCCTCACCGCCGCCCCACTGTTTGCCCACCATCAAAGTCTCGCCACCGTCTGAATCTAAGCCCCTCTGTCATCGAAACCTTAGCAGACGAAATCGAAGCCCCTCTGTCATTGAAACCTTAGCAGACGGAATCGAAGCCCCTGTGTCGCCATCGTCACCAAGTCATCGCATCGCCACCCTATCTTTCGCCATCGTCACCAAGTCATCGACTGACGGAATCAAAGCCCCTCTGGCGACAAATCTCAGAGACAGACGTCGTCGCACCGACCGGAGACGGTGACAGATCTCAGGGACAACCGACGCGACAAACACAAAATCAAACACTGGAGACGCCGATGCAGACGGCGACAAACCCGAAATCGAACACCGGACCGGAGATGGCGACGCATTGACCGGAGACAGGGACTCCAACGGCGGTGGCGATCAAGAGCTCAGACAAGGCTTCGAAGGCTTGGGATCATTGATGAGTGAAGTGTGAACAACTGAACATTCCTTTAATAATAGATTTTAAATTAACACCCTATTTGAATGGAATCTAGATTCTCTCTCCTATGACATTTTAATTCCTTTCCATTTCTTCTCTAAAGTTAACCAAACATGGGATTTGCTAGGAATTGGATTCCAATTCCCACAAAATCCTATAAATTCCCTCCAACCAAACAACCACTAAAAGGCATGGACTTTGGCTACATACAACCACACTTTCGACGTATGGGCTTTTAGCGTGGGCTGGGAGCCTTTTTCAGGCCGGGGTACTTGTTTAAACCCCTCATCCATCTATTGTGTAGGAGTGTTATTCGATTATCGGTTAATTCTGGTCGGGTAATTCGATTATTATGATTTTTTATAAATTAACCGTTAACTGACCCATATTAATATTCGGGTATCCATTACGGGTAGATTTCGGGTACGGTTCGGTTGTAATGTTATCGGGTATAACCAAAAATGATTATTTTGATTTATTTTATGTTTTCTTATATTGTAGCTTAGTTATATATATGGGTAGTGGTTTATAATTTTTTCCCTATTATGTCATTTTTAACGTGTATCTTGTATGTTTTACTACTAAATTTTTAAAAAAAAGATTTAAGTGTGTAAACATTTTAAAAGTTATCTAACTGAGCACAAATATCAACAATTCACATCACTATAAAATGTTACAAAGTTTTCAATGACATAGTATCCGTCAATTTTTTATATGCTAGTTATCGAAATGATTATGTTGTAAGAATAACAAAATAATGAACAATTTGACGTGAAAACTGTTAACATTCATTATAAGGATTGAGCTTAATTATATGGATACTAGACTACTTTGCAGGGTGTTTTCTTTGTAATTTTTTTCCGGGTATGCTTGAATGAAATATAATCTAACCGATAACCAAACCGCTATAAAACGGGTAACCCGAAATAACCGATTAATCTTACCCGATAACCGATTTAACTGACCCGCTTTAAACCAAACTTGAACGCATCGGTAGGTTTTTTCGGGTATCGGTTTTTTTCGACAGGCCTACTACTGTGTACCCCTCAATCGAGCTTGTTCCTAATTCTAAGATTGATAATTTTATATATTATATATATGTAATGTAATATGAATCACAAAAGAATTGAATCACAAATCCATTCAACCAAAACATTCCATCCTCTCAATTCCAAACCAATATTGTCAACCAAACACCCCTGAATTGAATGGTTAATCAATCAACACAAGTAAATGAATTCAGAGTATTAGGTTTTTTAAAAAATACCCTAATATAACTCAAAGTAATACAGACCCTGACCACTAACTAATGGATCAGAAAAGAAAAACTCAACCTACAACTATCCAGCCTGCATCTTCTTTCTCATTTCCATAATCTTTCTGTGAGAATTTGAATGCAATGCCACTGAGAAAGTTGGACTGCTGGCTGGCCTGTACTCCGCCACCAGCCTTCCTGACTTGTACCGAACACCACACGCATTGCACAGAGTCTTTGGCCCCATCGGACCCGCTCGCCATTGTGGGGTTTTCTCAGCTAGGCAATGCTGGCACCTCCTCCCAAGGGCGGTCGTTGGTGATGGTTTGGGTAACAAGGAAGCTGGTTGTTGCTCCATTACTTGGTTCGACCACCAGCACTGCCGCCCTCTGCGCCTGCGGTTGGACCGCTTACGCACAGGGTAATTTAGAGGAACCTGAAGGTTACCACAACAACTTGTGATGCTATGGCTATGGCTATTGCTATTGCCGCTGCTACTACTGTTGTTATCAAGAACCGAAACGATAACACTTTGGTTCGGGTTCGAGAGAATGTCATCAAGGGCAGGAAATGCATCTTTGTTTGATAACCATTCCAGTTCTTCCTCTGCAAATTCCTAAATTGGAACAAGATATTTATTTCAAATTTCATTCTTTATCTAAAAAAAAGCTTCCATCTTTCTTTTACCAGTTTCCTCAAATCAGAAACACAATAAGCAAGCAAATAGATAGAAAAAACAAACCAAAAATGGACAATGGTACAGTTTCAATTCAAATGTCACAACTTTAATCGCATTCATTCTAAACAACAGACAATATTGGGAGCCAAAAGCGCAACTGGGGAGTTCATGACTAAGGAGGGTTTTGGGCGGAAAAACCAGCGGGCATGGTGAAAGGGAGGTGGGTAACGCGGAATGAAGAAATAAAGCATAAATGTTGGGGGAACTTACCGGGAATGAGCGGCTGTAATCATCAGAGTCTTGAGTGTTAGGGTTTGAATAAGAAAAGGGGGGTTTGTTATTGTTATCATCGTCTAAAGAGAAGTTGAGAAGGTCATCATCGTCGATAATCAGACATGAATCCGGGTCAGACGCCATGTTTGAGTGCAAACTGAAAAGGGTTTGTCTGAAGAAGAAGAAGAAAAGGGTGGGTGCGTATATAATTGAGGGTTAGATTATCAACATTGTTGTCGACTGCAGAGATATACGGATGAATGGCAAAGAAAGGATGTCTGATTTTTGGACATTACTCTTCATTTCATATTCACCCCCTTTCCATTTTCAATTACTCTTTATACAGCCACCAATCTTCAAAACTCTACTTCCATCCTCTAAACACATGTGCATTTACATGATGACCGGATCCACTACAACCGCTTATATCTATAATCTCGTTTTTCTGAAGGGCGCTAAGCTCCCCCCTCAATAAGCACTATTTGCATTCCTATTATTAGTCAAAATCAATTAGTTTGTAATCAAGCCACCTCGGTTAGAGTTTAGGCCCTATATAACAAAAGATGAAGGTTGAAGCAATGCTACACAACATGCGACGTATATGAGACCTAATCGATTGTGTTGAGCTATTTTCGAGGCACAAGATGACGGTTTTGTGATTTCATGCTTATAAGCTTTGATCGATTTCAAATAATCAAGCCTCCAAATCCGTAATTGTTCGAGATTTCTACGTAAGTTTTCATGATTTAAGTTTATTGATTATGTTCTTGGTAGCCACCTGTCTATTCTTTTATTGAGTATGTCTTGACAAATAATTTTTAGCATTCTATTTTAAATTTTGGGTTTATATTTTAGGATAAATAAAACCATATATATCATAAATCTAGCTGGGTTCGTATAAAGAAGTATGTGGAGGAGGAAGGTAAATTGAATGTTGAGGTAAAAATAGTATTGTGAAGTAAGATAGGGTGAAAAGTGTAAAAAGAAGATATTAAGGAGGGTGTAAATGTATTATTAATGGAATTGGTGTTGAAGAGCAAGTGTCGGGGCCGCCTACGACGCTCTAAAATCCAAACCGTGTTAGAGAATGTGATGTGACTCGCTTGCCAGTTAGCCAATAGGATGATGGCACGTGAGAAATTATTCATTTTTCTAAAAAAAAAGGTATAATATCTTTGACCCCTACTACAAGTCGACTACACTACTATGCATAAACTGACTTTCAAACTAGATTGACCGTACAATTTTAACCCTTGTTTGTTGCATGTAAATTTCATATATGTTACTACGACACATACATAATTGCTTATTTATTTTAAATAAACTCATTCTATATCCCCACGTAACAACATTACACCGCAACCAACTTTTGTTACTACCACAATATATAATTTGAAACCCAAAGTAAATCATATATATATATATAGGGGAGAGTTCAAACGAGAACTGTTTTCCGTACGAGAACCAATCTTGGTCATTCAAGTGGTAAGTGAAATTCATGGATGAAGAGCGTAAGGGGATTAAGTGTGGCAAGGTGCATGTAAGGAATTCATGGGTGGGCAATCCAATTGAAGGAGAGAGAATTGGACGGCTAAGATTGGTTCTCACAGTTTTCGTTTAAACTTATATATATATATATATATATATATATATATGTGTGCGATGGCAATGAGACTAGTATTGGTCATCCCAATCACATACCCTATTATAAAACCACGTCTCATACCCGGTCTTGTCCCACCGGGTATCCTATTAGCAAATACCCATCAGGGTCACGGGTATACCTACGGGTGTCGGGTATCACATTTATATTCTTAATCAATTAAAATTTTTCTGTATAAAGTTTTGTTTCCTATAAATTCATGTGAATCACATCAAACAATAAGTTTGATATTTTTAAACTATCATTTTAGCAACATCAGCATTCAACAAGTTCTACGTTTTATAAATGTAATACAATCACCATACCAAGTTTAAACTATCTGAATTTCATGATAATCTTATTTAAATCATTACATGAAAATGAAACGACGTTCTTCACCGAAGTGTCAAAGAGAAGTGAGGACTATTATTCTTTTAATTTCTATTCTTTTATATATTAATAAAATTATAATATATACTAAATTAATAATAAAATTATAAAAATATAAATGATTCATAATCAGGTATATGAGATCGGGTAATTGTACGGGTATTGACTAAAACCATAGTCATCTCAAACCCGTGAATTTTTTTTTGAAGAAATTCCATATCCGGTCCCATAACCATTTACCCGTCCCAAATCCCGCTCCAAAAGTTTCGGGTTTGGGCATTCCTGTCGGGATAGAATATTTTTGCCATCCCTAATATATATAGAGAAGGGTTCAAAAGAAAACTGTTTTTCGTACGAGAACCAATCTTAGCCCTTGCTTAAAATTAATCAATGGCCAAAGAATTTTGGTGGCTCATTAATGACACATTAATAAGTGGTTTTTTGGAAAATTAAGCTTAGCAAATTAATTGACGGCTGACCCGGACATAATTCACGGTTGGGTAATATATAAAAGACCAAAATACCCCTATTAATGAGTCATTAGTGGTGTTACAAACAGTTCTCGTACGAAAAACAGTTCTCAATTAAACTTCTCCATATATATGTGTATATATATATATATATGAAGAATGTTCAATATAGTTCATATTTAATTCATAGTCCTAAGGGACTAATTTTAGCCTTTGGATCAATAACATCAATGGTCCAGATTGCATTTTAAAAAATTGGACGAAGTGGCATTTTCATAATTTTTCGTAATTCACATGTGATGCTTTTACAAATCACATGTGATTGTATACGGAATCACCTGTAGTTGAATATTAAGTTTGGCAAATTAATTAACGGCTGACCCGGACGCAATTCACGGTTGAGTAATATATAAAAGACCAAAATACATCTATTAATGAGTAATTAGTGGTGTTACAAACAGTTCTCGCACGAAAAACAGTTCTCGATTAAACTTCTCCATATATATGTGTGTATATATATTTATTTATGAAGAATGTTCAATATAGTCCATATTTAATTCATAGTCCTAAAGGACTAATTTTAACCTTTGGATCAATGAAATCAATGGTCCAGATTGCATTTTAAAAAATTGGGCGGAGTGACATTTTCGTAATTTTTCGTAATTCACATGTGATGCTTTTACAAATCACATGTGATTGTATACGGAATCACCTGTAATTGAATATTAAAACTTTAAGACTAAGTTTTTTACATGGACTTTATTGAACACAACTTTTATATATATATATATATATATATATATATATAGATAGATAGATAGATAGATAGATAGATAGATAGAGAGAGAGAGAGAGAAAAGGGATCGAATGCGAACGGTTGTATCATGCGAATACTGCGAACGATATAAGTTGGCTTGGATAGTGGGCGTAACGTTTAATTTATGGATGTCGCATGGCTGTGGAGTTAATTTGTGAACAATTCAAATGAATGACTGGTTGAATTTTATCCCATGCGTATATAAAGATTTGATTTTTAATCATAAATTTGAAACTACTTTATATCCTAAAATACATCTTGTAATTTATTTAATTTTTTTGAACTATTTCATATTAACTTATTCTTAGAGTAAGGGGTGAAGATACGATGCAATATTTTTAGATAAGATGCAATGGTTTCAGACAAGATACAATATTTTTAGATAAGATGCAATGGTTTCAGACAAGATGCAATAATTTTCAAATAAGAAACCATAAATCATTTGGCCAAAGATGGAGTAGCTTTAAGAGAACTTTAAGTTTTTTAGACAAGATGCCGTGATTTTTAGAAGGATGTGGTGATTTTCTAGACAAGATGTAGTGTTTTTAGTTTAGATGCAGTCTTTTTATAGTAGATGCAAAGTTTCAAAATGAGAAACATTGAACTTTAAATGAGAAACTATTGAATTCTTCTACCAAGATATGCATCGTGGTTAAAGCGTTCAATAGTTTCTTGTCTAATAAATCACGCATTTAGTCTAAAACTACTACATCTTGTTTAAAAACATTGCATCTCACATTCATTAAATAATAATGTTGTTGCAGTGTTCAACCTTCTAACCAACCTCACCCAAATTATAGCTATAAATCCTTCCATCTAGTTAACCGTTCCCCAAGAACTAACTGTTCTACCCAACATTCTATCCTCCATCAGAACCTAAATCCAACACTTAACCCAAAAAGACCATGACAACTTTATTCAACTCTGCAATGAATTTATCAAAGTCAGAAAAGAAGTTATGGTTCTTCATAAAACGAACATGCATTCCTTCCCTGCTCCCTTTGAACCATTTACTTCTAAATCTCATCCACAACCTAACCCTACAACCACTCCTTATACAAGGACACAAACCATCCATGCTCCTAATGCACCCTCAAAACAATCCAAACCTGTAATTGACTACAAACCCTCATCATTTGCTGATAACAAAAAGGGGGAGAATAAATCTATTGTAGACATCAACAAGATCTATCAAGAATCAACTGATAGAATCTTAACAACACAAAAGGCTGTTCAAAATACCAAAAACAAAGAAAGCTATAGCACTAGCTCATTTATTCAAAAGCCTTTTGGTGAAACTAATCCAACTACTAAGGGGGAGCCATAAAGAGGAAGATCAACAGCAAAGAAAATAAAAGCATCAGCTAGTTATTTAACTCTAATTGAAATCATCTCTGAGTTTGATAAAGAGGATGAACATAAATCCTTAGACAGACTCTTCAGAAGACAGTAGTAGTGAATGGAGATTCTTTAGACAGTCTGAAATTCTCAAACAAAATGATGAAAAATTGTAAGACAAGACTGATCTTCAGAACAAACATGTTTAATATGTAAGTATGTCTATTCTACGTCATCTTCTCTGACAATCATTCAGCTTCACTTTTCTTGTCTCAAAAAGCTCTGAAGCTCTGATAATCTCTCAGCTTCAGTTCTTCTTGAGTCCTGGTAACTTTGTTGAACGTCTAGTTTTGAAAAACATCAGTCTTACTTGGCTCTGATAGTTTTCAGCACAGCTTCTGTTCAAATGTAAAATACTCCTGTACATTCTCAGTTCTTAGTGTAAAAATAAAAAATAGAAAGATACCATAAAAACAGAAAAAAAAATGGTACAACATAGAAAAAGATTCTCAAAAATAGAACAAAAGGGGATATCAGAAAAAATCAAAAACAGAACAAGGTTCAAAAATAAAAGAACTACCAAAAACAAAAAGATAGGTGCCAAACTGAACTTAAGAAGTTATTGTCTTTTTGTTAATTCGAAGTCAAATTGATTCTTGATAAGAAAGGTTTTGTCATCATCAAATAGGGGGAGATTGTTGGAGAGATAATCATTTCAACCCAATAATCAAGTCCGTCTATTGAAATACATAGGATTTAATGTTAACAAAACCAGATCTTTAGTAAAGACTTAGAATGAAGTTAAACATGTGTTGTTTAACTTCTGACTTAAAAGTTACAAATTACAGAGCATCGTCAGAGACTTGCTAAGTACTAAGTATCAGTCAAAGACGACATCTGAAGAAGAATACAAGTGCAGAAGACCATTCGCTGAACATCTGAAGTCGATCAGCTGAATGATTTAGAATATCAACTGAACGGTCAGTGTGATCAGCTGAGCAACCTTTTGATCAGCTAAGCATCTAAACCTTTCAGCTAAGTATACCCTTTCATCACTTAGTTCTATTATGATAGATATATCTAGGTCGATAAGATTTACACCCTTTTCAATCAAACGGGATGATCATCTGAACTTTTCATGATATACCTTTATTTGAACTGTTTGTGATCGACCTTTATTATCTGAACTGTCCATAATTAATCTTTATCTTCTGAACTTTCCATGATCAACTTTTATCATCAGTTCATCCTTCAACGATCTACTGAACGTTTCAACGTCTAGGCTGAGACAATATATTATGTCAGTTTAGTACGTTTTGTCTAGCTAAGTTATGATATGTGCTCTAACTAATTCATCTTAGTCAACTGTTGAACATGTGTTGTTCTATTATGCCTTAGATCTACTATATGTAAAACGTATTTGCACTGTTTGTACCTCTAAAGGACAAAAAGAATAGCACTTTATTTCCGAAAAGGTTAAAGTTACTTTCGAAGAGAAGATCTTGAAGATTTGCTCATTTACTCAAGTATGATTGGCAACTACATATTTGGTAAGATCAGATCAGAAGAAGCATGACTATCAATTAATAACATGAAAAGAGAAGTTTAGTGTTATGAGACACATAGGTATGAAAAACAATATTACTATATTAGCAAATGGGTGATCTCTCACGCGTAAAGTAAAGTTATTTAAAAAATAAAATAATATTACTTTTCACCAACTTGTTCCTATAATTAATATTATATTTATTACACCACTTGGTTCCCCAACTTCCAACTTGCTGCCAAAACTTCTATAAATAGATATGCATTCTCAACATGTATAATACAATCGGAATTACACTCACCGAAAAATCTCTTTCGAAAAACAAGCTTCAAGCTTTTAAGCGAGAGCAAGTTTTAGAGTTAGTAAAAGTGTAGAAAAACTTATCCACGTGTTAGACCTCTTAAACATTAGTTATTTTAGAGAAGCTTGTCTCTGTGCTAGACATTTTAGTTTCCACTTTATATTGTATTTGAAATTTCCGCTTCCTCATACATGTAATTTTTTATTCATATCAGTAAGAATTATATTAAAAGTATTAGCGTGTGCATTTAATTTCAAAAGGCTTAAGTTTGTATTCAATCCACCGTTCTACAAACATTTATTGTTGCGTACTCAATATGGGACTTCCATTTAGTTCATTAAAGTGTATTCAATTTATCATGTTTTGTTATTGTATGTATCAAAGTTGCAAAAATTACCATTTGATGTACCCCTTTACTTGCTAACCAAGTTGTAGGTAATTTTAATATTTTTGTTTTATTTTATGCTAATGAATTACCACATATGATGCCATGTCAAGTTGTCAACAAGTCACAATTTAACCATTATTATTATTATTGTTGTTGTTGTTGTTGTTGTTATTTAGATTCAAACAACAGATATGGGATACCAACAATGATTAATGAGAAAGTTTGTAATGAATCTAAATTACATCATAAAACACTAAATTGACCAAAAAGAAATGACAAATCAGATTAGGATCTGAATCGTTAAACTATCAAGAACCAAATCAGATATGGTGGGGATGAAATAGAACCCATGTTCGAAATCGTTAAACTTGAATGCGAAACACAAAATCAGATTTGGATCTGAATCAAAAGTTGATCAGAATCGTTAAATTTGAACCATCGAGAAGCTATTTGCAAATAAAAACTAGATTTGAATCGTAAAACAAGAAAAACAAATCAGATCTGGTAGGGATGAAACGAAACTGGATCTGAATCGCAAATCAAGAAACGAAACCCTAAAAAAGAAACCCTCAAATCAAAAGTGGTGCGGATGAAATCGAACCCGTGTTTAGAAACATAAATCGAGTTCCCAAATCAAGAAACAAAATCATAAATCTTGTTGTTGGAGATGAAATCGTATGAACAAGAACAAAATCTAAGCCAGATGAACAAACAAAACCATAATCAGAACAAAATCAAAACAAAACAAAATCCAACAGATCACATACCCGATATATGAACAAGATATTAAATAAAAAAGATCTATCACAGACTTCTTCTTCTTCTTCTTCTAAGTCACATATGATGAATTCACTGATATTCGAAATCTCAGATGAAATCATAGTCAAAATGCAAAGATGAAATCCTAAAGATGAACGCAAAGATGAAATCCTAAAGTTGGACACAAAGATGAAATCGCATATTCAAATGCAGGGGTGTATTAATTTTGAATTATTTTTAAAGAAAAAAACCATGTCAACAACCACATCGCGCCACGTCATTGTAACCGGTGTCACATCAGCGTGTCACCTGTTATGTTAGGTTTGAGACATTAAATGACAACTTTTCAAATTTGAATACAATAAATGATAATTTTGAAAGTTCAGTACACACAATAACAAAATATGACAAGTTAGATACATTTTTATGAACTAAACCACATATGCAAATGATAGAAATCAAAAGTACTTTAAGATTTATTTAATTATTGGTTGAAATTTAATAATAATATTATTAATTTAATATAAACAGTCTGAAACATGATGTGCGATTTTACATTAATAACATACGAATAGTCCATTACAAAGCAGGTTCTAATAATGAAAATAATATTGGATCCAATTACGTATTTTCATTTATTTAAACAAACTTCAACATTATCGCGCATGATCATAAAAAGAAGAGTTAATTACAAAATTGGTCCTTTCTGTATACCACTTATTTCACTTTTAGTCCTTTGTTCCAAAAAGTTGCGGATTAAATCCTTTAAATGTGAATTTCGCACATTTTTAGTCCTTTCCGTAAACGGACGTTGAATGTTAACGTTAGTTTAGGGGTATTTTCGTCAAATCCATGCTATAAAACCAACACCCGCCTAATTAAACAACCGGCTTCA
>JAUEJL010097946.1:0-13518 GCA_032274825.1 Drosophyllum lusitanicum
AAGTTGTCATCAATTACTTTTATATGTCAACTAACTTTAATATAAAATTATTTTAGCTTTCGAGAAAGTCTCATATTAAGTTTTTCTTTCGTCGGTACAAAACAATTATATATTTAAATAAACATATATAAAATAACAATTTTATGATTACTCGTGTATTTACACGGGCATTTAAACTAATATATATATAGGATCAAATAAGAACACCTTTTATACAATAAATTTATAACTCTATATTATAAAAAGTTTAATTAATGAAGCAAATAAAAATAACATTTTAAGATAATTAAGAAACAATTACCTAAATTTTCTTGTGTCACAAAGTTCCAAATTATAATCATGAATCACATCACTAGCGACTCACAAGTGAAAAAGCTAGAGAATCTAATAAATAAAATAATATTAAAACCATTTAACTAATTGGAACAATTACATGCGCCATCTTTCAATAAGAGCTAGGTGGATTCTTGATAAATATTATTAATTTAATAAAAGCTAGCATTCTCAGAATTTTAATTTGACAGATAATATTAAAATTGAAAAATAAGGTGTACGGGTGCTGTTTATTTTTTCTTATTTAGTCCATTAATTATAGAATTTGACATTAAAATACGTTTTTTTATATTTATTTAAACATAAAAATATAAGCAACTCGAGTTAGTTAATCGTTTCTTCATTAAAGCTCTAAAAACCTGCGTGCCAAACACATCCATAGCCAAAATTCTAGAACCAACACCGAAATGCATTGCACGCTTATCTTTTTTAGGTTGTGTGTGATCGTGACCCATGAATTTATGAATATGTTAAACTTAACTCTCTATATATTTTAAATACAAAATTTATAATAATCATTTTTTGAAGTACACATTTTTCCTTGAAAATAAATTAATGTAGGTAATTAAGGGGAAGGGGTATATTGTGCTAGTCTACCCATGCTCAGGATGTAGTAGTCTTTTTGGTCCTATAAATACCCATAAAAGAGTTCATGTTTTTCTAACACCCCACCAAACACTTCTATATCACATTCTTTAAACCTAAAAATGAAGTTAGAGTGTTGCTACTACACAAGAAGTATAAAGACCTCTCTACTGCTTCTTCAAGTAAGTCTCCTTCTACCTTGTCATTTTCAAATAACTTTTACTTTCTTGGAACGAAAACCGCTTTACGATCGACGATAGGATTTCTGCGTGTAAGTATGCGAGAATCGTTATACAAGTCATTATAACACTAATAATGATTTGGAATTGAACTTTATTACCCGAAAAATCGTTACTTTATCGCATTTTAATTTGTCTCATAATCGTATTTTGTATCAATGTAAAATACTAATATTAAATCGGTTTATATCCTGTTTACAGATGAGAGAGATAATGTGGTTGTTTGTGGTGGTGATGGTGGTGGGAGGTATGGGCGGAGTTGAGGGTAGAAACGTAAGAGTTTTAGAGGGGTCATTTGAGTACCCAGCAATAAACTGCAGGGGTCATAGTGCATCAATAACAGAGTTTGGAGGGGTTGGAGATGGCAAAACACTAAATACAAGGGCCTTTCAAGAAGCAGTAAATAAGTTGAGCCAATACGGTTCAGATGGCGGGGCTCAGCTCTATGTACCGGCTGGTCAATGGTTGACCGGCAGCTTCAATCTCACTAGCCATTTTACTCTCTTCCTTCACAAGGATGCCACCCTCCTCGCTTCACAGGTAATTGACTTTTTGAGTCAAACTTATAATTCTTCCTAATCTATTATAGTTGCTACACTTTTCGGCATTCTAAATACTAAATATTTATTTTATTTCGTTGCAAACCTTATATATTAGTTTTAATATGGAAATATAATAATAATATTTTATAAAAAGGAATAAAGCTTGGAGTAAGAATTAATATGGATGACATTTACCCCGTCTAATCATGTGACTATTTTTATTTATTTTTGGAATATACACATAGCAAAAACAAAGGTACACCCACAGACCAACCCATAAAGGTAGAATTGTCTTCAGATGGTGCCTTTTGGTTTGTTACCAACATGTGATATGGATTTGGACTTATTTGAAGAATATAATAAATAAAGTGTAGAATTGTTATCATAATCAAATATATATAACACAATTCAATTTAGTAAAAATAAGGTTACTTTTTGTAAATATATATATATATATATATATAAAACACAGAATAAGATCGTGCACATCGGTCCTGAAGGAGAGGCAAGAACATCATCGTCCCCCTTTCTCTACTAGCGAGTTAGGCTCTTTCCAAAATCTCTTTTCTCTAAAGGGCCAAGACATGCCTCAACTCGCGGGTTCAACTACATTAACATTATACTAAAACAGACACGTGTTTTAAGTCTATATTTTTTAAATTCTTTTCGTAGAAACAATATCATGTTATAACACAACTTTACAAAGATTTATAGACCATCCAATTATAGAATAGGGTAAATCATGTTTTCTCTATCAACCGGCCCCACAATCAATATTGAAGAGATTTGTAAATATATGTGGCAAAAGGTACCATATAAGAATATGATTTGTGAATAATACATTTTGATCATACAGAATAATAATGTTATATGCATATTTATACTCTTAGATACATGGACGAGAATTAAATATACTAATTAAATAAAGGTATAAATGTATAATTTATTGTGTGGATGAATTAACTATAATCAGGTACTTAATATTATAAAAATCCAACTTGGAATGGATTATAAGTTGTAAGAAAATAATTTTGAAGTTGATGAGTCACAGGATATAAATGAATGGCCAGTGATTGATCCCCTGCCATCGTACGGCCACGGAAGAGATGCAGCTGGGGGAAGATACATTAGCCTCATATTTGGGACAAATCTCACTGATGTCATTATCACCGGTAAAATTACCTACCTAGCTACATTCTTCTTCTTATTATTATTCTTATAATTAGTTTTTTTTCTTTTTTATATAAAAAAAGGGTAAATTTAACGTTGAGCATTGGATCAGGTGACAATGGGACGATCGACGGCCAAGGATTACTTTGGTGGCAAAAATTCCATGGGAAAAAACTGAAATACACCAGACCTTACCTACTGGAGATTATGTATTCAGATACCATTCAGATTTCTAATGTAACCTTCCTAAATTCACCATCTTGGAATGTCCATCCTGTTTATAGCAGCAACATTATTTTACAAGGGATTACAATTTTGGCTCCAATTCAATCTCCAAACACTGATGGAATCAACCCAGGTTGGCATTAACCAACTCAGTTAGTTAGTTTCATCTCGACATCATCGGTTAATTGAACTTTTATTAACTTTGATTGCTTCATGTGGAACAGATTCTTGCTCAAACACAAGAATAGAGGACACTTACATAGTCTCTGGGGATGACTGTGTGGCGGTTAAGAGCGGTTGGGATGAGTATGGGATATCCTATGGTATGCCAACAGAACACCTGATCATCAGACGTCTCACATGTATCTCCCCTTACAGTGCTGCCATTGCACTTGGTAGTGAAATGTCAGGCGGGATTCGAGATGTGAGGGCTGAGGATATTGTCGCCATCAACACCGAATCAGCAGTCCGTATCAAGACAGGGGTTGGGCGTGGTGGATTTGTGAAGGACATTTATGTAAAAGGCATGTCACTTCATACCATGAAATGGGTGTTCTGGATCACTGGGAACTACGGATCTCATGCTGACACTCACTGGGATCCAAAAGCAATTCCTATTATCCAAAACATAAACTACAAGGATATCGTGGCTGAGAACGTAACAATGGCAGCTCGACTAGAAGGGATTGCAGGTGATAGTTTTACAGGGATCTGTATATCTAACGCAACCATCGGTATGCGGGTCAAGGCTAAAAAGGTCCCATGGACATGTAGTGATGTTGAAGGGATGACTAGTGGTGTGGTGCCTAAACCTTGTGACTTGTTACCTGACCAAGGGATAGACAAGATTGGAATGTGTAGTTTTCCACAAGAGAAATTAGACATAGACAATGTTGAACTCAAGAAGTGTTCTTATGTTATCACCTAATTATATTTCTTTTGTAATTTTCTTTCTTTTCCTTTTTCCAATACTTGTATTTTATGCATTAAAAGTTGTACGTAATGTTGAATGTCATGATTTCTAATGCAGCTATATTATTTATGGAGTTAGTGAAATGGTTAATTATCATAAGTCTTCATTGTAAGCCTTTCCTTTATATCTTTTATGGACCTGTGCTTCATGTATGGGTATCAAAGTATGAATCAACTGATGCTTCATCTCCTCTGTTAAATTTCTTTGCTTTAACGCTTTGAACGTTAACATTACATGGAATAATATAGTTTTATCAATTGCAAAATAGAAGCAATTGAGCATCAAATAGAACATATTTTAGCAATTTATGCTTCCTAAATCTGAAAGAACAAACCATCCTTGAATAATCTCCAAAATAACAAATTCAGCAATTAGGATTTGTTTACACTTTCTAAAACTGGAAAGAACATTATAGAAATTATATAATACAGTAATGATCATGTCATAATTGTCTAACTAGTGCATACATATATAAGAGCTTTGTATACGTTTGTTACTCAGTGAGTCGGGTCCGGATTGAATTTTACTGACTCCCTCCAGATGAGCTCTTTGATATTCTCCTCGGTGCAAGATGGCTGCTCGAAGTCAAAACTGAATGGCCTTGGGCAAACAGGCTCCTCATTGATATCATGAAGGGGTGCCAAGTATGGGTGACAAAGAGCCTCATCAACTGCAAGAATCCAAAAATTAAGAATCTTGAATGATAGAAGTTGTATATATGGGGTGTTTAGATGGGTGTGTAAAGAGATTATTGTGACTTCAGTTCACAATTAGATTCAAGTGTTAAGGGACCAAAAGACATTTAGCTCAGCGGTACCAGGTGTTTAAGTTATTGCCCAAGGTCTTGGGTTCAAGTCCCCTTATAGACAAGGTGTAGATTTAGGAGTAGGTTAGTGGGTGTGCGAGTTCTATTGTACCCAAAAAAGTTGTTTAGGGGGTGTTTGGGATTGTTTTATTAGAAAGCTTATCCTGCTTATTGTATATTTAAGCAGATAAGAACTTTCGACTGTTTGGATGAAAAAGGTGCTTATGTCTATACAATTTGTTTGAGATTGCTTATTTGAAATTGATTTTCCATCCTTTTTGATTAAAGGGTACAAGTTTACACTTACGGGTGACATAAGCCATTTTTAATAAGTTGATTATCTGATCCTGCTTTTAAGCAGAAACATAAGCTGTTTAAATCAACAATCTCGAACACCCCCTGATAGAAAGTTTTTTGTAGATTATTGACGGTCACAATGATCAGATACTGGAAATATGGGTAGGAGTAGATGTAAGAAAAGTGATTCTTGACATATATGTGAGACTGTAAGAGTACCTAAGCATACCCAACTTCAAATAACTAATTACCTTCTTTGACTTTTCCAGTCGCCATAACCATTTTCGTATAAGCGGACTGTTGCATGTTCATCATGGCACCCAAGATAATGTAACATTTTCATTTTTGGTTAGTTTTTAAGTTCAGTTAACTATTTTGTATATTGCAATCCACAAAAATTTTAATACTTGTATGGGATAACAAAATTATCTTAGTTGGTCAGTTTTGAAAGTATTTTTTATCGAAGTTTTGAAAGTATTTAAGACATCAAACTATTAGTCAAAGACAGTCCTTATACTATGTTTTCAAACAGGGAAGTATTTGATGTTGATGCGAGGCTTGTGTACCGACCTTCTATGAAAGTAAATAACTAGGACGCTTCTCGTTCCATTTCTGAAGTCAAAACTAATAAAAAAATTTATGTAATATTTGTTATAACTTCAGGAACAGAATCCCTCAACTTATGTAGCATATGCTGAAGAGTTCGAAAATCAAATTTCCAGAAAAAAGAAATAGGTCTTATATATTTTCTTTAAAGTCATATAATAAGCAAAGCAAGCATTGTACCTGTAATACGCCTATTTGGGTCAAAGACAAGCATCTTTTCCAGCAAATCCAAAGCTCCAGGAGACTTGTTTGGAAATCTAGTAGAGAATTGCTGCTTTGGATACTGAGGAAGTTGTCTAACATATCTTCGGGCATTATCACTTCTGAGAAATCCAAGACTCGCATCATCTGGTGAACCGATCAACTATATCCAAAAAAGATTTGAAAAAATGAGAGACACAATCAATCTTGTCAAATTCCTTTTAAACTTAAAAACCACCTTTTAGTATACTATAAGGGGTCCCTAATAAGAGCATGCAGAGTGGTCTCAGGGAGTCCTATGTGGCACTGAGGGGTGGGTGGTAATACTACTCCCACTTGGTGCGGGGAAGGAGGGCGGGTTGGGAAGCCGAGAGGAGAGAGAGGAGGGGAAGCGGGTTGGGTGTTTGGTTTTCTTGTACTTTATGCTTAATGCGTAGTACTTTGTGCGTATTTTTAATTAAAAAGAGTGGAACAAAGATGGAGGGATTGAAAGATAGAAAGTCCGGGATGGGAGGGGAGACCACTCCCTATGCTCTAACAATAACATCATAGGACCCACAAAATGTTGACTGGCAAGGTGTTGCTCTAAAAAGAACTAATTAGTAAAGGTGAATATACCAAACTACTCATTACTTTAATCACCTTATTATCTTATTCAAGTTCTAATACTGATTCTTTAAGTTGTAATAATCACTTCAAAACACACATCCAAACACTCCTTCAAAATTAAGGTGTAAGAAACTTGATTACCTCTGTAATGAGTCTAAGTTGATGAACGTAATCTTTGCCCGGAAACAAGGGTTGTCTAGTCATAATTTCACCAAGAATACAACCTACTGACCAGATGTCAATTGCTGCTGTGTACTCTGAACAATTTAAAAGCAATTCCGGGGCCCGATACCAACGAGTAACAACATATTCAGTCATGAAGTCTGTTTCAGAAGTTGTTCTTGCAAGTCCAAAATCTCCGATTTTTAGATCACAATTAGCATTGAGAAGCAAATTGCTAGGTTTTAGATCACGATGCAAGACATTTGCAGAATGAACATACTTAAGTCCTCGAAGTATTTGGTAAAGAAAATACTGCATACCAAGTATCATAGTGTCAATCAAAAGATAATCAACTACATCAAGTCATTGAATTGTATAAAGTCGTTCAAAGTTGTAACAATCAGATAAGATGTTTGACTGCTTGACAAATTCTGATAATTAAAACAACAAATAGATCATAAAATCATTAAAATTTAAAAGTGACATTTTTGAGAAGAAAAGTAGACTGTTTGTGGAAAGGAAAGTAGGAAATAGAAGTAATTCAAATCAGGTTAAACGAAAGGGCAAATAAGTAATCTTATTTGACCCTCAGATAATCAGTTTAGTTGCAGATGGTATGAAATTGATTATCCAAAACTAAAGAATCAATTTATTCAAACATTAAAAATTATTGACTTAGATAATCAGTTCCAGAACACAAATCCAAACTACTCCGGAATTAGTAAATATAACATCTAACATAAGTAGAGTGGGGCCAAACCCGACAGTGATCATCAGCCAGAGGTTGATTAGAGCGTATTATCTGATGAAGATCAGTGTCCATTAACTCATAAACAATGTATACATCATTGAAATTTTCCTTCAGTGGAGGCCGTATGATGTCTTTGATTGCAATGACCTGCAGAGTTTAAACAGTAACATTCAGTTTGTAATTGTGTATAACAGGTAAAGATACGAAACAAAATAATCGATTAATAAATAGATATAACCTAAAGTAAAGGGAAACCAAATGCAAATTATGATAAATCAAATTTCTTTAGAACTTTTTAATGTCTTTGTTTGTAGCTAAAAATGAATTTAAATGTTTTTCCACTATCATAAGTCTAGTTTGATAGTATTTTCCAGTCTAAAAAGCCTGTTATCTAGAACCACCAACATGTTATTTCCACCAAGTTAATCATGTTGAAAGTACACTTGTTACCTTGGAACTGAAAGAGTACACGATAGAAGGTTGAGTACAAGAAGTTGACCACGAATGATCATAAATGTACTAAAAAATAAGTGAATTTTTATATGTACTAAAGAAACCAGATACAATTTTACTCGAACTCAAATTAATAAGGCCACTTTTAATTCTTTGAATATGCTTAGTAGGTTTAATTATAAATAAGTTCTAAGAAAGAGGTCAGATATATAGACATAAAATTTGGTTTCACAAGATTTTATATGCAATCAACATGTGTAAGGAAGCTCACATTTTCATGATCCATGTGGCGGAGAAGCTTGATCTCTCTTAAAGTCCGTTTGGCATCTATTCTGTTGTCAAATGCATTCCCGATTTTCTTGATGGCAACTTCTTCACGTGTCTCTGCATTCATCGCAGCACTGTAGTATATGAGGAATGGTCAGTTTTCTGAAATTTCTTGAGTAAATATGGGCAGATGAGAGAGCAAAGTTAAAAAAGTAAAATCTATAAAAATATAAATCATCAACAGCATTACACACTCTTGGTGCCCCGCAATAATAATTTTTTATTCTTTATTACTACAAAAAAGGATAAGAAATCCAGTGTACCCATGTATGCATACTCTGGCTTCCATGTAGGTTCACCCTTTCCAAGAACTTCCCTTAGAATGTACCTTTCCGGGAACTTGAAGCCCAAGGATGATTTTTATATCCAATGTTCTTGTTTTTAAGGAACCAAAGAGTAGATGTTAACTTCCTAAAGGGGTGTCAGGATGTGCCTTTTGATTAAACCCAATGTATCAGGGTGTTTATCTTAATAACCCGTACTCTAGCAGCAACTTCTTACTCCATCCGTCCCAAAATAATTGTGCACAAGAAAAAAATTATGTAGTTTTAAGAATGTATAATCAGTGCAATTTTTAGAAATGTACAATTAATGCAGATGTAGTTTTGTGATGAGAACTATGGATAGAATAGGAAACCTGATAAACTATCTTGGAATGATAAAATTATCTTGCATGAAGAAGACAATTATTTTTGTGACAAAAGAAGAATCGCTTTTGAGGCTTGAGGGAGAATTGCCCAAAGGTTAATTTGACCCTAAATAGTTATAAAATCATAATAATCATACCCTTTTAACACACATCCAAAGACATCACAGATACACAATCATGTATAAAACCTCTATCACCGTCCTACAGCTTTACACACATAGCAGCATATCAAAAGTCCTCCATTCTCAACCAAACTTCACGAATTCAAGGAGTCAAACTAACTGACCTCCAAGGATTGTGAGATCAGATCGAAAAACTTACGGGATAAATTCCAAGGGAAGAGAGCAACATAGTTATCGAAAGTTACTCTACCAATTATAAACCAAATTACTTGCAAAATGATTAGTATTCAATCATCACAATTTCAAGATCAAGTGTTTATCACGATCAAACACACATAAAATCAAACTCCCCAAACTTGACAACATATCAATCCTATCACTATATCCAACAGAATCAGAAGCGGACAGCAAAATAAGAAACAAAAAAGAGTTTCATTTCATACCAGACGATACCGTAAGCTCCTCTACCAACAGGGCGGATCGGAGGAACATACTTTCGAGAAACTTCGAAAAGATTACCGTAGACATTGTACTGGACGTATCGGCCACCATGCGTAACTACTCCTTTAATATGACTCTGCTGATGCTCGCCTGTAGTAGCAGAGCTGGACTCCATTACAGACATGGATTCTGTGTAGATCTCTGCTTTGTAAGTCTAGAAAAACAATGAATTTGGGGGAAGAAGACGGAAGAAAACGGGAAATTGACATTTGAAAAAGAATTGGGAACTTTTGAACTGTATTTGGGTATGGAAATCCGTGAAGAAAATTGACTTTTTTTTCAATCTTTTTGTGCTGTTGAAATCGACTTTGATCAAACCAGACACCTGTTTGGGCTTTGATTTTTCACCTATACAAGAATATTATTGTTAAAAATGGTGTTTCTAAATGTTTTCCCTCAAGGGGTTTAATTATCCATATCTATTGATATTCTTTCATAAAACAAAACAATAAAATTATAAATCTATTAATTTGTACTAATATATAGCGTTGTGTTTAATAAATTTCATTTAAAAAACACAGTCCTGATATTTTAATATTCAATCGCAGGTGATTCAGTATACAGTCACATGTGATTTGTAAAAGCCTCACATGTGAATTAAGAAAAATTACGAAAATGTCACTCCGCCCAAATTTTTAAAATTTAATCTGAACCATTGATGACATTGATCCAAAGGCCAAAATTAGTCTCTTAAGAATATGAATTAATTATGGACTATATTGAACATTCTTCTAAATGGTTTAATACTCTATCTCCTCCAACTTTTTAAGACTACTTAATTTTAAATAGTACATAATTTTATCCAAATAATACAAATACTCAAAACAATAGTATAATCAATCATCTTATTAATTACATTAGCTAATTTATGTAACCATTGTTTAACAACTCACTAAACATAGTTATATATATTTTTTCAGAAATTATGTTAAAGAAAATTACGTTAAAAACATAGTTACCTCAACTATATTTTCAGCAATTACGTTAAAAGACAATAAAAAGAGAAAAAAGAAAAATAAAGAAAATTGAAAAAGGAGAAAAATAACTGATATATTGTTAAAAGAAATTATTTGCTGACACCGCATTCCATAAATATTATACCCTTACATTTTTTAAACTGGACAAGTCGTCGACCACAAACTGTTCTCTGCATTCGCATTGCACAGGTACTATGCAAGTGATTGTTATTTGAAGTTACTGAATCATCGAGATGTATTAGTTAAATAAAGAAAAATTCTATTTCCTCATACTTTATTCTCTTATTCAGTATAAAATGACATGTGAAATTCACTAATTCTCTTTTCTCACATCATGTATTGATTTTGATACTTATCTTGATCTTGTGAATAGGAGGATAAGGTGAGGGTTATTGTGAGAATGAATATTTAGGTGAGAATGAGAGAACAAATCATATCCACCAATTAATTGTTGATTGTTAGATCTAACGGTCGCAATTCACCCGTTGCAATTCATGGTCATCGCAATTCATGGTTGGGTAATGAATAAAATAGAGGGTCAAATGTAGACCATCCGATCAAATCAAATAAAGTGTCAAGATTAAGTCTCATATTCTCACTTATATCCATTCTCATTTAAACATCCTACAAGAAGATAAATATAAACATTTTATAGCAGGATATAAAATCTCTCTTAAATAAATAATGAAAAAGACTCGTATAATGTGATTTTTGGTTTTACTCGGTAAGAAAATGAGATAAGAAAAAATTAAAGAAAGAAAAGAAATTTTTTTAATTATTGTTGTTTTCCGAGTTGTAAAGAAAAGGAAATGAAAAGAAATATATAAATTGTTTTTTTTCTTCTAAAATCTTCTCGGCTTTAAGAGAAAAATTTGAAAAAGAAACTGGGAATAATTTTTCTTCAAAAATATCTTATTTACTCTCCTGAAAATTAAAGAACACGATCAAAAATACATATCATATATCATATCATATTATGTTAGCATCATTTTACTCCTTCAGTTTTTATCCCATCTTTAAACCTAAAACAAACTAATCTTTTAACCTTTTATAATTTAAATAACAATTAGTTATAATTAATTTATTTACGTAAAATACATAAATAAATTAAAAATAAAACCAAATAATTTAATACCACATTACATTAAGACAATAAAACAACTAATTTAGTTTAGCTTACACTAAAAATTAATTAATAGTACAACTAGTTGAATAAAAAAAATGTACCAACAATAATTATCCTACTTTCAGAACTACTTCGACTCTCCAAGTCCCTACACGAACTTGTCAAAGATTTCATATGTTATTTCTCTCGTTTTAGACGGAGTTTAATTCTTGTATTTCTAACTTTTTTTACACCATGTTCTTTCGTCAAATTCTTGAAACCGCTTGTATGCTTCGTCAATCTTGTAAATTGTCTGTTCACTGAAATAGATCATGAAGATGCTGGCGTCAACCTTTTTTTTACCAATCGACCATTGAGGTTTTGCAAAGAATGGTTCTTCCTCCTCGATCTCTTGATTAAGGTCGATTGGTCATTGGTATCCGACGATGTCGACTACGTGCTTGACTTGAATGTCTTGGTTATCTTTTAAAGAATCTTGGGTGGAGGAACGACTGTCCAATTTAAATAAGTTTTAAGAACATCCGACACGTTTATGCGTAAAAGACATCTTTGTTGTCGCCACATATTATAGATAAACTTTGATATCGGCTACAATATACATACATACATTTTATATCCAATATCCTATCTTAATATCTTTCTATAGTGAATTAAGTTAATTATGACTTAATTTGTTATATTATGTATTTGTAAGGTTTTAGAAAGAAAAACTTTAAGAAACCGATAAAAATAATAAAGAAACGAAAGAAAATAAGTAAAGTTGACAACCATGACATCTTCGTACGTATAATGTTATGTGATGTTTTTTTAGGTCAAATTAGGACCGAGCATGGGTTGGTTTTGACCTCAAACCGAACCATACCCAATAATATCGGTTATTTATTTTTCCAAACCAATAGGTATCGGTTTCTAATTGGGCGGTTAGCGGTTTATGATAGCAGATCGGTTTTCGTTATCAGTTTTATTGATTAACCGTTATACTAAGTTTGGCCAAACTTAATGGGCTTCGTTATTTCAGAATATGGCTTGAGTTATATTTTTTATTGTTTTATAGTAGCCACAAATTCGGGCCAAATAATTGATTGTTTTCTATGAATTGCTAAGCCAATTATTTTTTATGACAAAAATAAAAATAGTAGGCTAGAGTTATATTTAATACACAAATTGGGTCTGATGGTACACACCTCTTGGCCTCCATCAATTCACAACTTGTGAATTCATTTATAATATATTTAATTGTCCCACATGAAAAAAACAATTAAGTGTTTAACATTTATAATGACTCTAGTCATGAGCGGACCTAGGAATATATATTTGTATCCTATACGGGAAGAATTTTTGTGCAACCCCTAATATTTTTTTCTGGGTCCGCCTCTCGTCTCTAGTAGTCCAGTACATAAATGAAATGACATAATAAGTAACAAAATTCAAGCTTTTACAAAAATATAAGTTGCATGATGCACCATAGATGAACAAGTATTCAAATAATTAAATAATAAATATATAAAATAATTCGTAATAAATCCTTATCAGTTCGGTTCGGTTTGGTATCAGTTCGGTACGTGTACAAAACCGAAACCGACCCACTATCTATCGGTTAATGAAATTTTATAAACCGAACAGTCGGTTTTCATTTCGTTCGGTTTTGATGGATCATTTTTAACGGTTTTATCGGTTATGGTTCGATTTTTCGATTAAGATGCTCACCACTAGGTTAAATCGAATTGCTCTATATCTTTCTGCCCAAGTTTTGAGCAAACTTTCTACATGAATCATGATGGACGCTTGGCATCAAGTTCTTGGATCTCGGGGGGGGGGGGGGGGGGGGGGGGGGGGGGGGGGGGGGGGGGGGGGGGGGGGGGGGG